>OY821762.1:31109684-31227184 GCA_963682095.1 Potentilla sterilis
TATTCGGTTTTTTCATTAATTTAATACAATTTGGATACCTTTAAGATCATCAAATTGGATGAAATTTGGCAGAGATGATCTATACATTAGGTTCTAACATCTAAACGGTGTAGATGTAAAACTATGACCGAAAAGTGAGTTAAAAAATGAACTTCACACGTTAGTTTCAAAGCGAACCTTCGCTTTGCATATGAATTATATATATATATATATATATATATATATATATATATATACAGTCCGTCTATGCTACGGACGTCCGCACCGTGCGGATTCGGCATTTCCGGCCACCTCCGGTGCGTTTCTCCTCCCACAACCCACTGGGCTTTGGTCGCCCCCTCCCGGCGCTCTTTTCTGTACCGGCCGGACCTCCATCGCCGGCCGGCACAGAAAGAAGCACTGGGAGGGGGCGACCAAAGCCCAGTGGGTCGCGGGAGGAGGAACGCGCCGGAGGTGGCCGGAAACGCCGCATCCGCACGGTGCGGACGTCCGCACCTAAAAACCTCTCTCTCTCTCTCTCTCTCTCTCTATATATATATATATATATATCATGCATGCCATATGACAGAATTATGATTTATAATATTTATCTATATATCTGCTAATTAGTTTTGTTACAATTTCTACAAATTAACAAATAATAACCATGTATACTATAGCATAGATATGTACATGTATCATATAGTTTCTTTAATTTTGCACGGAAAAATCTAAACTAGTTGTGAAAGGTCTGGCAGGTCTAAAATCCTAAAATATATTGCAGGGTAATGTAACGAGCTTGAGTCAACAAGTTATGGACTTTGAGGCGGTGACACTGGTTGAGTTAGAAGCAGAGCTAGAGTGTAATAGCTCTGAATCGCTACCAAGCTACTTGATTGTTGTAGGAATTGGTGGGAATGATTACATGCTCAACTATTTCCTAAAGAAATTGTACCTCCTGATCAGTATTGAAACCTTCACTGCAAATCTCATATCCTCCCTAGCCCAGAAACTCCAGGTACGTACATAGCTAGAGAACATACAGGCATATATATACCAAATAATTGAAATGTTCAGCGATGAATTCAAACGTACTTTAATTTGTTATCTTGCTATTGTTACAGAAATTGTACAGTTTGGGAGGTCGTAAATTTGTGCTAACGTCGCTAATGCCGCTAGGCTACAGTCCTGTGATTAACAGGCCAAATATTATTGGCACCCCTTCACAGCTGAACAACGCCGCTCAGCTCTACAACGCTCGCTTGAAGACATTGCTCGACTCTCTCAAAACTCAGTTATCTGACTTCAGTTTCGTCTTAGTTAACCAATATGACATTATATCTGAACTGACTCACTCTCCTCCTTCCAAAACAGGTACTTCATTTAATCTTGATCCATAAGTAAGCTAGGTATATATATGCATTCTAATTTATGTCTTGTGTTGTCTTATTTCCATTACAGGCTTTACAGACGTAAGCAACCCTTGTTGTACAGTACCTTCACTGGCTCAAGGTGCTTACCCTTTCCTTTTCTTTTATCATTTTTCCTCAAACAATGACAAAAAAATTCCAGGCCATCGTTGTCGCGGGGATCCGTATGGTCATATATTTGCATATGCAGGTGGAAATGGAATATCATGCCAAAGAGGTGGGAAGGTTTGTGGAGATAGGAAGGCTTACATGTACTTTGATGGATTACATCCAACAGAAGCTGTAAATTTTGAAATAGCAACCAAAGCATATGCCTCTACTCTCCAGAGCGATGCTTACCCGATCAATGTCAGCCAACTCGCCCAGCTTCAAATTAAATCTAATTGAGCTTCCTATTTCCATCTAGTCTTTTAAGAGGCTTAAATATGTAATAATCGCGCCCGCTCTAGCTTTGTAGATCTCTTGATGTAATTGCCACACAGTTGGAGACGTTCGGAAACTGGTATTGGGCTGGTTTTGAGGGTTGAACTTCGGATCAAATAAGAAGCAAACAAAAGTAGACAGACATGAAAATTTAGATGAATGGTCAATCAATGATCGATGTTAGTCTTAATCTTTGCCAAACAACTCTGTAATTGTTAGACAATTAATCAATGATCGATGTTGATCTTCATTAAGCAATCGTTCGTGAATAGCAAGTGAGATTAAGAGTAAACAAATACTGAAAATATTCGTATTGATTGATTACGATTGTACATGTGAGTGAATTATATACATATGTCAATGTGCTATAATAGGAAAGCTGTAAATACACATAATCAAGATCCTACAATCAGTCTTAATTGATAAGGCAAGATGCTCGATCCTCAATTAACTCCAGCATTGTTGCAGTCACTAATATCCAGACTAATGACTTCACTTCTTTCCTTTATTATAAAGAGAAAAAGATGGAAGAGGACGAAAAAGGCAGATTGGTTTATCTCTATTTTAACTTGATTGAATTTAAAATATTTATTAAATAAATAAAAAACTATTTAAATATATATATATATAAATTATGTATAATTATATATAAATAGTGTATTGTTGTAGGAAGGTTATTTCCGTAACTTCCTGGATGTGTCTTGACCTAATTAGACTAGTATAGTCGATTCTGTAATAGATAGGGAATTCCTGATTTATCGGGATTCTTGATGTAATGCCTATATAAAGGCCCCTCTATCAATCAATAAATGAGAAGTTCTCCTTATTATAATTTCTCCTTGAACACGTTATCAGCACGTGGCTCTAGCCTTCGTCTAAATAGCCCTGAAAAAATTCATAAACCCTAGGGTTCTAATCTGAAGAAAAATCCAAAAACCCAAAATTCTCTTTTCTGCCGGCAACCCATTTGTCGGCAACGAAGGTGGAAAAGTTCTTCTGGCGACAAACTTTCGTCGGAAAAGAAACAATGAGTCAGGATCCAAGTTATGCCGACGACATCTTGTCGGCAGAGATTGGCATATGATTAGAGCACCTAGAAATCTACTCTGGGCACCCACCCAGTCCTCCCTCCTCTGAGTTCTGCTGTTGCTGCCCTTCGAGCACGCCGCCATGAGGCCAACGACCTCTCGCCGTTGTTCTCTACTGATCTGGCTTCCTCTGTCGACGCCCTAAATCAAGCCTCCCCGAAGCCTAGCCCGGATTCTCGAATCCGACAAGTCTGACGTTCCTTCACTTGAGAGAACTTGGGCAGAACTTTTGCTAGTATTTTCGTGCAGAATATGATGATCTTGAAGAGAGGCAGCCGGCCTCAACATATAGGGAACAAAGAAAAACCCTAGCCATTAAGGAATGGTGCAAAACCGGCAAGTAGAAGGACTCTTTCCTTTTCTCGTTTTGGCTGATTTCTTTTCCTTTTTGCACAAAGGTTTCTTACCTATTTGATGTAAGAATAATGTCCCTTTCCTTGTAAGATTCAGCAATTAAGCCTTCCCTTTTGTAACTAGGACAAACCGGCCAAACCTTCCTTCTTCTTTTCTTCTTTTCTGAAATCGGCAGACTGACCTTTCGGCAATGATTCTAGCATAACTTTTTACTCAGGAAAGATTTTGATGTGATTCCAAATCCTGAAGAAACTAGACTCAAAGGCCTTTCTCCCTATAAAAGGGTTTCCCCAAATTCGTTGTGGTTCGTCCAGCAGAAATTCCGGAAGTTGACAGACAGGAATCTGCCCGATTCTGATCAGAGTTCTTTATGTTTCTTCTCCTCTTTCTTGTTGCTTCTAGGCTTGTATCCGAGCTTTCCTTGCCTCTTTAGGTCTTCTTTTCCTCTTGCTTCAGGGTTTCAATTGTGGAAATATTTTCTGAAAATTCAAGAAAATAAATATGGTAAGTTTCGGCAAGAGTAATTTTCCCTATTCAAAATAGGTTTCCTTCTTCAATCCGATTTCCTAATTCATTTTAGTTTCCTAGACAAGCTAGGTTTCCTAATCCGAATAGGTTTCCTAATCAAATGAAGTTTTCTAATTTCAATCTTCGTTGTTTTTAGAAACAACAAAGCATTTTTACTTTCCTGGTTCAATTAGGATTCCTAGTTTGACTAGGATTTGCCGAAACTTTTCTAATTCAATATCATTGAGCACAATTTCATATTATTTCTGCCAAAGACTCAAGACTCACTCTAATGACTCGATCTTACACAAATAAGGGTTAAGCAAAGCATAAATGGAGGTAAAAACATATTAAGAACGTCGCATAAAATGCTCCTATCATTCATTCCTGAAGTTAAGACTCAAGAGCCTACTCAAGCATTAGATGTCCCGGATTTTTATTAGTCTTTATGTTTGACTTTTCATTAAGAATTTTTCAAGTATTGTAATGGCTTTGCCATATCTTATAGACTTTGATCTCTTAGTCGTTTTCTTTGGAATTAGAAGCTTGCTTTTGATGTATTAAAAATTGGCAAGTTAATAAAATTTCTCTGTTTTCCCACATTGTGAGAAATTTTATGTTTTTAAGCAATCTAGATTTGTGTTTTAACTTTTAACGACTCACGTGGTTCTTCTGAAACACTATTGGGTCACATCGGCTTAGTATATTGGATTTATAATTCCACCTCAGCTCAAATCAAAATCAAAATCAAAGAATAATTGGAGCTAGGCTCGACGTCACAAGCCTAGTGGCCGACGTCGGCCTCATGGTGATGATACCTCGGCTTCGGCAGCACAAAGGTACCACGGCACCGTGCTTTCAAGGAGGCTTCGGCCTCGGTTCCATAGTCGCCCGAGAAGGTGCTTAGCACCGATCCTAGGAGGCTGAGCCTCCATTCTTCCGGTCACCAAAGGTGTTCAACACCACAACGTGCGAAGCCTCAGCTTCGTTTTGGTTTCTGATGATGATTGCTCGGTTAAGTAACATTCAACCTTGCACTTTCCGACTTTAGTCGAAGTTATAAAGTCCAAATGCCATGCGATACACTCGATGGGATTTCATCCCCTTTCTTTCTCTATCCTACGGCGTAGTGATTAGACTGTGTCCCGCGAGAAAACCACCCATAGTTTTTCATCTATTTAGATGTCTTGCGGTGAAGTTGAGTGTCTAGCTGATAGTGGGACAACCCACACTATCCTAAGGGAGAGAGAGTCGTTTAAGTATTATGTGCAATATAGATGATCAATGACTATATCGATTAGAACCTCGCCGGTTGTTAAAGAGCGTAGATTCATTAACTTTACGTTACCTAATGGTACCGTTATCGATGTCATTGAACGTATTCTATGCACCAAGAAAAAATCGAATCTTGCTGTGTTTTCCAAAACGTAATTATCATATGTTATCACTTGGATATATGAGAATAGTAACAATTACTTGTGTATTTCCTCTAATGAATCATTCTAGAGAAGAAGTTGAGTCAAATTCAATGAGAATACCTCATTCCAATTCTTGTTATTGGATCTTATGACTCATACAAGCTTTGATATTTCATGACCTATAAATCATAGCTCACTCATTCAAAAATGGTATATTTTATACCGATGGAAAGGTCTATGTGTCTAATTTCCAGAGACACTGACCGTTTGATCATAGCTATCATATTGAGTGAGTTATGGCTGTTTCGGCAACGTAGGACGGATCTGTCCGGAAATCTGCAGATCCATCAACTTCGACAGAGCTTTGTGATCAGCTCGGTTTGAACTACATTGTATAATTTATATCAATGGAAAGCTACTGATGTCTAGTTTCCAAAACATTTTACGGTTTGTCGATACCTTCTGTAATGAAGAAGTTATAACTGTTTTAGTACACAAAGGTCATACTGCGTGTGAATCTGATTTTCAGCGCAAATTTGTATTTTAAGATGCATAATGCTCTTATTGCAAAGCTTGTACACTAGCAAAGATGAATCCATTGTTTTCCTTTGTTATGGACACAAAAGAAACCATTCTTACAACAAATCCAAGATGATATGTGTGGACCTATCAACCAGAATGCGGACCCTTTGTGTATTCTAAGGTACTGGTTGATGCATCGACGCGTTGGTCACGTCGATTTGCTGTCCACAAGCTGCATTTGCTAAGCTTTTAGCTTAAATCATCAAGTTAAGGGCTCACCACCCTAACCATCCTATTAAATCTATTAGGTTGGATAATGTTAGAGAGTTTAACTCCAAGACATTCGATGATTATTGCATATCCACAGGGATTGAAGTTGAACATCCCGTTTCTCATGTTCTTTCTCATAACTGTCTTGCAGAAGCCACTCTTCAGCAACTCCGGCTATTAGCTAGGGCTTTTGGTTATGGGAACTAATTACCAGTTTATGCATGGGGATATGTAATACTGCATGCAGCTATGCTTATTCATTTCAGACCCAATGCCAACCAGACGTTTAGTGCATACCAGCTGGTTACTAGTTATAAACCCAATATTGCGCACTTACGTACTTTTGGTTGTGCTGTTTATGTGCCTATTACGCTTCTTCTGCGTACAAAGATGGGTCTACAAAGACGTTTAGGTATATGTTGGATGTGAATCCCCAACAATAATCCGCTACCAACCACCGTAGATCTCTTTACTGCGCGTTTCGCAGATTATCACCTTGATGAGACACACTTCCCGCCGTTAGGGGGAGATAGGAATGCTCACATTCCGAATGAACGTCAGGAATTGACATGGTGTGCCCCCAACGATTTGTCTCATCATAATCCCTGCACTACTCAAAATGAGTTAGAAAGTGACGAGATCGCACATACATGCTGCAAATGTGCCGGTAAGGTTGAAGATCACATCATATGGGACTGGTTCGGTTGCCCTAAGACCTAGTGTTGTCGGCATACCTTCAGGAGAGGGTGACGCCGGCGGCGGCGCCATCGTACGCCGTGGCGTCGCTGTTGTTGAATCGGATCGTAACGGTGCCACTGATGCACTTTAAAGGGGCAGCAACTTTGGCCTCGGCTCCCACCAAGAAGAGAGGGAGACCGTTTAATTCTCGAGATTTAAAACCTCGAAAGAAGTGAGTTGTGATGGCACAAATTAATCCGCTCATCATCAATGAGATTGTTTCTTACTATAATTATGTCCATGATCAACTATGTGTTTTCTGTGGGACGCCACAGAACCTTTGTTGATGTCAGAGTACACATAAATCTCAATTACACAAGTGCGCACGTGTATTCTGTGGATAAAATTCCACATATGTTGATGATGTAATCGCTTATTCCGTTGCATAGTGTCAACGAAGAATGTATTGGCCGAAGTGGAAAGAAGCAATCACTACCAGAAAAAAGGGATTTCCCGACGAAAAAAAAAAACACGGCCGACGAATTAAAATTTTCGTCGGTAATTCTAAGGAATAGCCGACGATTTTATTTTTCGTCGGTAAAAAAAAAAATTCGTCGGCCATAGTTTAACCATAGCCGACGAAACCGTTTTTTCGTTGGTATTTTCAAAAAATCGTCGGCTATATTCATATTTCAGTCGACGATTTGTATTTTCGTCGGCCTTTCTCCGAAACATTAGCCGACGAAAATTTTTGGAAGTATGGTCGACGAAGTTGACATTTTCGTCGGCTATAAGTCTATATATTTTCAGATCTGGGCAGCAGCTGCTTATTTAAAAAAAAAAAAAGGGAAAAACGGGAGAAAGAGTGAAAAATCTGTGGGTATTGTTGAAATCCGCCCTCTCTTACATTGTGGAGCTATATATAGGTACGTACATGTGTATATATGTTGATTTTGAGTTTTAGTTGAGTTGATTTTGAGTTTTAGTGATTTTGATTTAGTAAGTGATTTTTTGTTTTGTTGTTGTTTTAGTGTTAGAATGTATGTATATATGTTGATTTTGAGTTTTAGTTGAATTGATTTTGAGTTTTAGTGATTTTGATTTATTAAGTGATTTTTTGTTTAATTTGTTGTTGTTTTAGTGTTAGAATGTATGTATATATGTTGATTTTGAGTTTTACTTGAGTTGATTTTGAGTTTTAGTTTAATTATGTGTTTTAATTTGATGTTATTTTAATTAGTGTTAAAATATATATATATATATATATATATATATATGTTAATTAATAGTTGTTGATAGTGTAATTAATTAACTTAAATAATGGTTGATATATAGTGTAACTTAAATAATGGTTGTTAATTAATGGTATATATATATGAGTTGATGTTGATAATAATATATATTGTAATGTAATTAATTATTAAGGATTTATATATATATATATATGTATGTGTTAATTAATTTCTTATTAATTAAAGTTATACATATATATTATTATCAGGATATATATGGATCTGGATAAGAGTTGGATTTCTCTTCCATGGCATGACCGACGATACACTACAGGAGTTGTGAATTTTTTACAGTTCGTCGAGGAAAATACAAACAGGAATGATTACCATTCTTGCCCGTGCAAGAAATGTAAGTGTCGCAGTGATATGTGTCGATTTCCGATTAGGACAGTATGGGAGCAGCTAAAGAGTAATGGGTTTTGGCCGAAGTACAAACGTTGGATATATCACGGTGAGCCATCATTAGATGGATCGCATGATCATGGGCAGTTTTTTTAGGCGGGCAGTAGTAGTACATCCAACGATCCAACAATGGCATTCGTCAACGACGTGTTTCCTTTTGAAAGCGGTGTACGTGGGGAACAATATATGCATGACCCGGTGCTGCCCTTCCCACAAGTTGTCAACACTGCTGCCTTTGACAAGTACAACAAACTGATTGCATTGCAACATACCCCTGTGTCTTCAAGTTCTGAAAAGACAGTTCTTCAAAGTGTGATGGAGGTAATGAGGATTAAAGTCGAGACAAAATCGACTATCAGACAAGTGGATGAATATCTACAGTACACTTCTTCGTTGTTGGAGGAGGGTCATCGTAATCCTACCAATCACCGTAAGGTCCGAAGTATCCTCAAAGATCTAGGGCTTTCCTACATTAAGATTCATGCATGCGCATTTGACTGCGTTCTCTTCTGGGGTAAAGATGTAGAAGGGAATGACCTTGCTAGCATTGACGCATGTCCGATATGTCAGTCTGACAAATATAAGTTGACGGGAGCAGGCAATAGGAAACCTGTGAAAGTGCTTCGGTATTTTCCATTGAGAGATAGGCTTGAGCGGTTGTACATGTCAGAAACCACCGCAAAAGCTATGAGATGGCACGGTGAGCGAGACGCGGGAGACGCAGATATCATGACACACATCTCTGACGGAGCGGCTTGGAAGCATATAAACAATGAGTTTCCTCATTTTGCGTCAGATGTCAGAAACGTCAGGCTCGGGCTCTCAACCGATGGGTTCAACTCTTTCGGCACCATGAGTCTTTCATACAGTATATGGCCGGTGGTTTTGGTACCTTACAACCTTCCTCCGTGGATGTGCATGAAGAAAGAATATAATATGTTGACGTTGTTGATTCTGGGGCCTGGTTACCCAGGAAAATGTCTCGATGTGTATATGAGACCATTGATTGAAGAGCTTAAGGTATTGTGGGAAGTTGGTCATCCCACTTTTGACAAGTACAAGGAGGAGACGTTCCAGATGTATGCCATGGTTATTGGTACCATCAGTGATTTTCCTGCTTATGGGATGTTGTCGGGCAGCGTTGTTAGGGGATGCAAGGCTTGTCCAGAGTGCCTCAGCGATTATGGGAGCACCCCTCATTGCAACAAGATATACAGAATGGGTCATCGTGTGTTCCTTCCGGCGGATCACCACTGGCGTTACGAGTCCGCCTTATTTGATGGAACCGAAGAACACGGTGGTCCTCCAAGAAGATGGACGGGAAGAAAAATTTTAGCTATGCTTAATGAGTATGATTTTGGGCCCCTCAGCAATCATCCCGATATTGTAGCGGAAATACCTGAAAGACCTGAGGAGTACAAATTCTGGACACATAAGAGCATATTGTAGGAACTCCCGTACTGGTGTGAGTTGCTGATCCGTCACTTCCTAGACGTTATGCACATAGAAAAAAATGTTTCTGAAAGTGTGGTGGGCACAACGCTGAACTTGGAGGGGAAGACGAAAGACGGTCCTAAGGCTCGCACTGATCTGCAAAACATGAATATCAGAAAACAACTATGGTTGAAACAAGGGAAGAGAAAAATGCCTCAAGCTCCTTACACCGTCAAGCCTGAGCATAAATCAGAAATTTTCCATTGGATAAGTCAGGCCAAGTATCCTTTAGGCTTTGCTGGAAATATAGCCAAGTGTGTGAACAAACAATTCAACAATCTTTACGGGTTGAAAACTCATGACACTCATATCCTGCTACAACGTCTCTTCCCTGTTTTCATTCGACCGTTCCTTCCCCGTCACTTTGTGGAGCCGTTAGTAGTGTTGGCAAGATTTTTCCAGAAGGTATGCACACGGAAAGTGAGAAAATCTGACCTCCGGGAAATGCAACAAGACATCGTTCATATCATGTGTAAATTTGAGATGATATTTCCTCCAAATTTTTTCGACATCATGCCTCACCTCATGATCCATCTTCCTCGGCAGTTGTTGCTTACTGGTCCTGTGCACTTCACTTGGATGTATCCGATGGAAAGGTACGTGTTTTACACCTTATGTTAATTTTCTCATCAATATATGTGATTTAGTATTAATGTATTATCATAACACTTTAAAAACTTGATTTATAGGCAACTTGGAAAATACGGTAATTTTGTCCAAAACAGATCCGCACCTGAAAGATGTATAGCTGAAGCATATATTGCGCACGAGTGCGTCACCTACACGAAGCTGTATTTAGGAGCGTTACAGGAAAGCATACCGGAAGATGTACCTTCACAGTTCAATCTTTCCATACTCTCCGACGATGTTGTACTCGGTGGAAACATGCCAGTTTCCTACAAGTTGAAAGATTATGAGGTAGTCATTGCACATTGGTGGGTACTAATTAACTGTCCAGAAGTTCAGTTTTGGAAGAACATGCATCTAAACATTGAACAAGTAGGAGGTGATCTCGATTACCACAACCGGACATTCGCAGAGTATTTTGGCCGCTGGGTACGTAACTTTAACATTATTCTATACGTATTTAAATATTATTGTGTATAATTATTCATATTTATAGTTGATTCTGATGGTTGCAGATGGACCTCATTAAAAATGATAATCACCCAAATTGGTCGCACGAACTCAGACTGCTAGCGATGAAGACGGTCTATTCAAAAGTTTATGCGACGTGCAAGATGAATGGTGTGTTATTTCAATGTGAAGAGACAGACGTCAGACTGAAAACACAAAATTCAGGGGTTATGGCACATGGTGGGGATGATGGAGTTGACTATTACGGTGATCTCGATTCAGTTGTGGAACTGCATTATGGGGAAGGCATGAAAGTGCACCTTTTCAAGTGTAGATGGTTTGACACACGGTCACAGAGCATGAAAACCGATCAATACGGCATAACTTCTGTGAACACTAGTACATCATAGTATGAGGATGACCCGTTCGTTTTAGCCACATGGGTGAAACAAGTGTTTTATCTTGATGATCTCGCCAAGGGGGACCCGTGGAAAGTAGTCAACACTATCCACCATCGCAACATTTACCGGGCGTCTACACTTGGAGTGGCTGAAGAGAACGAGGAAGGTGGCACCGCGTATCAAGAGCCCAACTCAAACGGTATTCCTGACTCCTCTTTTATTCGCCTAGACACGCCGGTGCGAATTCGACGTGAAGAGCTACTGCTTGTTGATGTTGATCCAAATGAAGAAACTAACGAGGACTCTAGTGGTGAGGAAAGACATAGATTACCCCTATCGAGCAATTCAGAAACCGAAGAAGACTCATCCGATGATTCCGATTACAATCCGACGGATTAAGTAATTTAGATGATGTAATCATTTCATTTGTAATCCACTCATTTCTAATGAACGGGCGTGGGGATGAGCCTCCCAGCTAGGCTGGGTTCCAAACCCCTTAAAAAAAAAATTTGAAATATGTTGACTGTTTGGTTTCTGTTTTTTTTATGTTTAATTTTAGTTATATATGAACAGGACATTGGAATACGAGAGGTGTAAAACCACTGATTTTTTTATTTTTTTCATAGAATAGCCGACGAAAAATACATTATTTTGTCGGCTATACTCATAATAGCCGACGAAAAATGCGTGATTTCGTCGGCCATTCATATATTGAAAAATACATATTTTATGTTAGACAGAAAACGACAAAATAATAGCCGACGAGTACTAGGTTTGATTTCGTCGGCTATGATAAAACAAAAAACAAAAAAAGACCAGCTTCCATTTTCTATCACTATCGACAAACCATTGCTTCATCCTTCAAATGCAAATATGTTGTCAAATAAGATATGACCGAAATAATGAAATACGTCTACGGTTGAAAAATGACAAGATTCCGACAAATTATGTGTGCCGAATGTTGCGGTTAACTGTTTTTTACTTCCGTTTTCCTATGGGTAGCCTGACGTTCGGTAAATATTTTCAGGAAAATTTTTATACGATTAGTTGCGTCTCATCGATTTGAAACTATTATCTGTTGAAGGTCAGGCAAAAAAACGTCATTTAGACAGGCCAATTACCATTTCTAAGCGTTTAAAGGGTTGGCTCACCCTGTTGACCGTCCCGATCGAGCCTTTAACGTTGTCAGATGTAGTTGGATTTTTTTAATACATGTATTTAAGGTGAACGGTGATATCTGACGGTTGGAATAGATTTTCTAAACTTTTAGATTCAAAATCAGAACATATGCACTAATGTTCCGTAACTTGTTTACTAAGTGTTCAAGTGAATGTATAGTTTCAAATAGTTACTATACGTACACTCTTCAAATGCAAATATGTCGTCAAATAAGATATTACCGAAATAATAAAATACGTGTACGGTTGAAAAATGACAAGATTCCGACAAAATCTGTGTGCCGAATGTTGCGGTTGACTGTTTTTTACTTCCGTTTTCCTATGGATAGCCTGACGTTTGGTAAATATTTTGAGGAAAATTTTTAAACGATTAGTTGCGTCTCATCGATTTGAAACTATTATCTGTTGAAGGTCAGGCAAAAAACGTCGTCTAAGTAGACTAATTTCCGTTTTAAAGCGTTTAGAGGTTTGACTTAGTGGTTTGACCAACAGTTTAGTCGACGAAAATTATATTTCGTCGGCTAAACTCTTGCGATCCGCTTATTGTCCGCCGTTGGATGGCTCAGATCCAACGGCTGCTGATTTTCCAAAGTTTAGCCGACGAAATATAATTTTCGTCGGCTAAACTCTTGCGTTCCGCGCCTTTTTATTGTTCGCCGTTGGATGGCTTAGATCAGACGGCTGCTGATCTTCCAAAGTATAGCCAACGATGTTCATAGAATAGCCGACGACATTCAAAGAATAGCCGACGATTAAAAAAGATTTCGTCGGCTATTTAAAGAATAGCCGACGAAATCTTTTTTAATCGTCGGCTATTCTTTCTGCTATAAATCAGAAACTCGCGAACCCTAGCCGACTTTTTGCTCTCCTCCTCCTCCTCCCCCTCCTGCTGCTCCAATCCGCCGCTCTCCTGCTCCAGTCCGCCGCTCTGCTCCTCCTCCTCCTCAAATCGGCATCGTCCCTCCTCCTCCGGCCTCCTCCTCCTCCGATCCTCCTCCTTCCTCAAATCGGCCGGCCGACCTCCTCCTCCTCCTCCTCCTTCCCCTCCGCCTTCCCCACCTCCTCCGACCTCCTTCCCCTCCTCCTCCGGCCTCCTCCTCCTCCGATCCGGTTATTTTTTTTTTCAATTTAGTTTAATTTTATAATTTAGGTATATCAATTGTTATATATTTAAGTTTAATTATATAAATTGTTATATATTTGTTAATAAATTTAATTTTAACAAATTGTTATATATTTGTTATATATTTATTTGTTATAATTTAGGTATAGAAATTGTTATATATTTAATTTTAATTATATAAATTGTTATATATTTGTTATATATTTATTAATAAAATTAATTGTTATATATATTTTTTAATTTAGGTATAGAAATTGTTATATATTTAATTTTAATTATATAAATTGTTATATAATAAATTGTTATATATTTGTTATATATTTAATTTTAATTATATAAATTGTTATATATTTTTGTTAATATATAAATGGTTATTTGTATTTATATATATGTTAATAATGAAATATAGTTATATTTGTATATAAATAGTTATATTTAGGTTAATGGTTAATATTATTTAAAATTAGTTAAAATTTAAATATTAATTTGTTAGTATGTTTTGAAATATGTTAGTATTATTAGTTATTATATTAATTAGAATTTGTTATTTAATATAATATAATTTAATATTAATTAATATATTAATGCCTCAAGCTGCAGATGGACGATGTATTCAGACAGTTCTTCGGAGGCCGTCGTTCCAGATCTAGGGGTTCTGGAAGTTCCACCGGTTCCGCAGAGTCCGACAGGACCCTTAGCCAGCCTGAGAGGACCACCACCCAGCCGCGGGGGAGTGTGGATTCATCCCAGCCGCGGAGGCCTGTGGATTCATCCCAGCCGCGGAGGAGTGTGAGTTCTCGGCACCAGACCCTTCTCCAGGCGGGGCGGCCGTTGAGCAGTTTACGTCCCCCTGTCGGGCCAGATGCTCCGAGGTTCAGTAGGCAGCTATTTCAGGACGAGATAGCTGTAGACGTTCCTCAGGTCCGTATGCCTGAGGTTCATCGGGAGCCGATGACGAGTCCGACGACGTCTGCTGCTGACTCGACTGAGGGGCCTACTCTCCCAAATCAACTCTACCTCCCGTACAACATTCCTGCGATACCCGAGGTCGACATTCGTGGTGTGCCCATATGGCCTGCTATGCCTCAGTACGTGAGTGTTGCGGAGGCATACTATCAGCAGCCATTTGAGAACCCTGACCTCCTGATTTCGGCGAGGAGAAAAGGAAAGTCGACAGACGAGTCATCCAGTTCAGGTAACATTTGATTTTATTAATTAAATGTTTTATTAAAATTAACGCACTAATATTTAATTTTATTAACCAATCGTCGTTTATGTGATAGGGACAGCCGCTAGCAGTTCAACGAGGAATACGAGAGGTGTCATATATTTTGACACACTCAGGAGAACAGTTGCGCTCCAGGGGAGGATCCAGATCAACGAACCTCCTAATCAGGAGGTTCAGGAGAAAAAACGCCCCGACTACACGGGTTGCGTGGGGACACTGATTAGGGACAGAGTCCCTATGTTGTGGACACGGTGGGCTGATGTGTCCGAAGAGATCAAGAGGGAGGTGAACAACGCCGTGTCGGTGAGTAATTTAAAAAATTTAATTTATTTATCGTAATATTTAATAATTTTCGGTATTGTTATAATTGTAAAACTAATAAAATATTATCTTTCAGACATACTTCGAGATTGCCGAACACAAGCAGAATTGGGCGGACGCGATGCAAAACTCGAGGTACGTTGGGAATTCCTTATCTTATAATTTGAAATATTTTATGATATTAATAATATTTTTAATGCACTTTTGTTTTTTCCGTAGGTTCAAAGAGTGGAAGAACGAGCTCCGTTCCCACTTTAACGAATACGACAACCGTGGTCGTATGGGTACTCCCAGAGAGTTCATGTTCAGGGAGTACGAGTGGCGTTGGTTGAAGACAGTAGACTTCAACAACCCACTTATGCAGGTAAATACTAAACTTAACTATAAATGTTTATTTTGTTAAAATTTTAATTATTAGTTTAATTATTTTATAATTATTACACTAATATTTTTTTATGCATTTTTCTAATATTTTATTATTTGTTTGAAGCAACGGTCTCGGATAAACTCTGCGAACCGCCGCCGTAACACAACCCCCATCATGGTGGTTCTAGGCAATTTGCACAATATCAGGAGGAGGCGCTTAGAGATCATCCTGATAGCAACCCGTACTTGGAGACGTTTAAGATCGCTTATCCACAAGCGACAGAACAGCTCGTAAGTCGTTGATTACAATTTAAAAATTTTAATTATTAATTTTACTTAATTATATATTTGTTAGAATATTAATTTTTTTTTTTCTCGTTCAATTAGGAGAGGGTAAACCGGGCCGAAGAAGAGGTGTTCCAGCAAGTAGTTCGCGAGACACAAACGAACATTTCAGAGGCAGATCTGGAAGAAGCCCTGCGCCACCGACCGAATGTCCAAACGGCAGCGAGGATGTTCGACGCAGCCTTCCCACACCGGTCAAACCAATACTACTGCCGGGGTTTGGGAAGTTCTGGAATAGGGCTCCTGAAGACCATTAAGGGAGGTCAAAAGAAGGGAGGCGGGGAGAGCCAACAGATGAAGGGGGAAGTGCAGAGATTGACCGCAAGATTGGCGGTCGAGGCCCAGAGATCACAGGAGCAACGCCGCAGAATACAGCAGTATCATTTGGATATGGCCAGTTGGCATGCTGAATGCGAGAGAATTCGGCAACACAACTACGCCGGCTAACAAAACTGGTGGTATGATATGTTCGCGGCACAACAACAATGCCTTGAACCCCCGCCCCCGTTTCAGCCGTTAGTTGAACCTCCAATGCCTCAACCTTCCGAGGATGACGAGCATGATGGAGAGCAGGATGCTGGAGATGACGTGGTGGACTTTAGTGCTTTAAGTGATGATTAGGGTTATATTTTATGTATATTGGAACAAATTAAATAATAAGTCATTTAGACGTGTTTCTTGTTGGTGTAAATGCATGGATTGTCTTTGTGATTTGCAGGTTGCTTGGAATGGTAATTTAGAAATTAATTTAATTTTTTTTTCCCCAAATGTAAGAATAGCCGACGATATTGACATTATTTCGTCGGCTATAAGCACTATAGCCGACGATTTTTACCAATTTTAGTCGGCTATAACTTTCATTACCGACGAAATGACAATATTTCGTCGGTTATAACTAATTAATGCCTATTAAAATATTAATATAACAGACGAAATAGATGAAATCGTCGGCTATATGACAGAACAAATAGCCGACGAATTTCGTCGGCTATAGTTTACGATATCGTCGGCCATGCTCGAGCATAGCCAACGAATTTCGTCGGATATTTTGCCCAGGTTTGGTCGACAAAAGTAATTTTCGTCCGCAATATCATCGGCCATACTCGAGAATAGCCGACGATTTCGTTATTTTCGTCGGCCATTGGTATTACCGACGCCGTTTTTCCGACGAATTATAGCCGACGAAAATTTCGTCGGCAGAAGGAATAGCCGACGAAAATTTGGCATAGTCGACGAAATTTTTTTCGTCGGCTATTCTGTCCGATCAGGTAGTGAATACAGGCAGAACTAGACTCGTTAAATAAAGGAAAAATGCCCATTTAGTATAAAAAAGACTCCCTCATTACCCATTTCAATGACCATCTTATTTTTTTCCCTTATTCAACATAAGGTAACAACTCTATTGCCCATTTGAACATAAGGTAACAACTCTATTGCCCATTTGAACAAATTTAAATTTTTTTCTTCATTTTTTGTCCTTTTGTCTTAATTATCTAACATATTTTTGAATTATAATGTGCTGAGAAAGTGGAAAATAAAAAAAACAAACTTTGTCGAAATATCACTCAACTCCTCCGGCCTCCCATCGCCGGTCGCCGGATTCCGGTCACTAAATTTTTTTTTTGCAGGATTTTTTTTTTCCGGATTTTTAAATTTTTTTTTATTTTTTTATTTTTTATAATCAGGTTATTGGACGATGGTTTTGCCGAAATATCACTCAACTCCTCCGGCCTCCCATCGCCGGTCGCCGGAGTCGGCGGATTCCGGTCACCAAAATTTTTTTTGCCGGATTTTTTTTTTCCGGATTTTTAAATTTTTTTTTATTTTTTTATTTTTTGTAATCAGGTTATTGGACGATAGTTACTGACTCCCAGTAAACAATTTACAGATTACAGATTTCCAGTAATTAAGTTACTGATTCATAGTAATCAAGTTACTGGTCCCCAGTAATCGATTACTGACCCCCAGTAATGTAAGAGTCTGATTGGCCTTCTCTATCGTCACGACTGCCACGTTGCCCTCAATGTAGAGAGTGAGCGGTAGCAGAATGCAGGCTGCCATCGGCGCCATATATAGCAACAAGTTCATCGAATGCAGCTTCTCCGAGTCGTTGGATAACAGAATCCCTTGAACCACAGATTTCAAGGCCCGGCCGACAGTGGACCCCACGCAGACGAGAAAGCCGAAAAGGTGGAAGAGAGGCTCATTGTTGCTGGCGAGGACGATTTCGAATACGACGGGGAGAAGAGCGCCGTAAACTTCGGCGGTTTCTTTCTTACAGGTGATGGTGCAAGCGAAGATTGCGTTGAAAAATGGGGTGGTGGTGCCGATGGCTTAGTTGAAGGAGACGGGGAGGCAGCGGAGGGAGCTGTTGCCGCAGACGACGGAGAAGCAGAAGGGAGGGGGCGAGGATCTTGAGGAACTGGCGGCGGGAGACTATGTGCTAATGTGGCATGAGCTCGAGGAAGTGGATGGCGACGTAGCTCTAAGCGGCGCAAGAGAGCATGTGAAGCATGGTGGTGTTTAGGGTTTCGGTGAGAGAGAGATAGAGAGAGAGGAGGAGGAGGATATTAGAGTTTAATATAGGGTAATTAAGACATTTTCATAAGATTCATTGATCTGGGATATAAACATTGGAATGGGCAAGTTTTAAACCTTTTTTGTGCAAATGATCATTATCCCTTAAATAAAAGGCAAGTCTTGGGATCTGTTAAGTTGATTCGGAAAGACGTTAAACCTGTTGGACATAAGAGTGTCTTTGTTCGTAAGTGTAACGAGAGAATGAGATCATGTAGTATAAAGCAAGACTCATGGCGCAATATTTCTCTTAACGACCTGGTATTGACTACGATGAGATGTATTCTCTCGTAATGTACATCATTACTTTCCGCTACTTAATCAGTTTAGTAGTGTCCCAAAAACTGAAGTTTACAGTTTATGAATGTGGTTAATGTATACCTATATGGGGATATAGATGAAGATATATACACGAAAGTGTTTGAAGGACTTCTAATGCCTTGATCAAGTGACTTTAAACCACAAAGTCATTGTGCAACTAGATTGTAACGTCTGTTGTAATACTTGATTGGGAGGGGATACAAGAACAATGATTTATGTCCATGCGTGTTCATAAGAAAGACAAAGTCTAGACACAAGAATCCATTCCGTCCTAAAGAGGATGATGAAGAGATGGTTGGAGCTAAATACATGTATCTTAGTGCAATTGGGACGCTATTGTATTTAGCACAATATACTAGACCAGACATCGCTTTCGTTGTGAACTTATTAGCTAGATTTAGCTCAGCACCTAAGTATCGTCATTGGAATGGTGTTAAACATCTGAAAGGTTCCATTGACTTGAGTTTGTTCTACCCCTTTAGCACCAGAGAGGTTTCCACCACCGGTCATCCTCACACCAACGCCACCGGCAGCCCCAGCAGCGCCGCTGTACGCCGCGGAACTGCCGCCGGCACCGGCGACATGGAGACCGGCATAGGTGATGATTTCGGCCCTTCTTCGTCCTTCAATGGCCGTCTCCCTTATCCAAAGACTCCCAACAATGTGTTAGTTGGTTTTGTAGATGCTAGGTATCTCTCTGACCCGCATAGTTCTTTTATAATGTGCAACAACAGAAATTTCTGAACATCCAAGTTAATCAAGTGAGTTCAAATGCAAATGTTGCAGATTTGTTTACCAAGTCTTTGAGAAAATCTATGTTTGTGAAACATGTGAAGAGCATTGGCATGCGCCAGTTATCAGAGCTCTAAGTTTGTTAGACATCAGGGGGAGTCTACATCACATGTCAATCACATGTATAGTAGTTGGTGCGTTGTGCTCTTTTTCCTTCGTCCATGCATTTTATTTTTGCCCAAGAGGTTTTTGCGGTTTTAGTGAGGCAACATGGTAAGCACCATGAAGACATTAGGCGCTCGACACAAGGGGGAGTGTTGTAGGAAGGTTATTTCCGTAACTTCCTGGATGTGTCTTGACCTAATTAGACTAGTATAGTCGATTATGTAATAGATAGGGAATCCCTGATTTATCGGGATACTTGATGTAATGCCTATATAAAGGCCCCTCTATCAATCAATAAATGAGAAGTTCTCCCTATTATAATTTCTCCTTGAACATGTATTAAATTTAAATGTTTTAACTTTTACCTATAAGGCTATAATGCTCTCCAGATGTAGGCAAAATTCTACTACTGCTCCACAAAACCCAGACGAGAATTTGCAGTGTCTAGGGTTTGAGAGTTGGATGCATGTCCGCCAGCGCCCGCGATCGGCTTGCCGAGCAAGGGTTGCTGCCGTACGGGTGCTTGTAGGTTTCTTGCTTTTGTAAGGTCAGGTATGGGTTTTGGCTCAAGGTTTGGCAATAGCTTGGCTGTGGCTTTTGGGTGCCATCTCTGGCTTGGTTTTTTGCGGTTTTATGGTTGCGGTGTACTCGTCGAGGACTTCCAATTTTGGCAAAGTTGCGGATTTTATAGTTTTTGAGCGGAGATCTGTGAGGCTGAGTCGTTGAGGTTGTGTTGTTGCGTTGACATGAGATGATCTTGGCGGGGTGGCGCAGCTCTCATGGAGATCGGCGAGGCTTGGAGCAACACCGTTGTCCAGTAAAGCTCAGAATCAGAGGAGTACCAACACTGTGTCGGCAGCTGATGGAGTGGAAGATGATCGATGTCGAGGACTAGGTCAACTATTTGATAGGCTTTGAGTTGGACTTATACTCAATCTTTTAGTTTTTATTTTATTTTTCTTTCTATTCAATAATGCTCTACCATTGTGATGTTAGGCTTGTTCCAATAGTGATGTTTCTGCCTAAACCCGGGGGCCTGGTAGATACAGATGAATCCAACTTGATCTCCTACAAACCTGCTTACTAAGGGGAATACCGGGCGGGCCGGTCTTCTCCTCTCCGATGCCTAAGTTAGTATAGTTGGAATATATATAACTTGAGCACGTATGTAAACAGTGAGAGAGATAAGTTACCTCTTTATGAGGGTAGTTGGGGCCCTTATATAGGTGGTTGGGGGTGAGGGCTGGCCTCACCCTTCGATGTGGGACTGGTTCCCTTCAAAGGGCAGTTCTGGTGTCCTCTTTGGCAGGCTGGCGTCCCCGGTCCCAGGGTCCCTGGCAGCCAGATAGGCTGCTGGACCCCGAGGCCGGGTGCTGGTGGCTCGGTCCTGGGCCTCGGGCCGGGCCCTGGTGCACTTGCTGCGGGTCTGTGGGCCTGCTGTAGCCTCTCTGCGGCTACTGTCAACAAGTCCCCCAAGTTCCGGTCAACTGCAATCTTGAATGGGGACTTAAGTCTGTCTTGCTCTTGTCCCGCAGACTCGCAGGGTTACCAACCCAACGGTGCCCAGTCCCCCAAGTCCACGTTGAAGATTGGGCGTGACCGAGGTGTTGGGCTGTGCTTGGTATGAGGCGATGAACTTGCAGTCTGGACCTCGACCGGGCGTCCTGCCATATCGGTGCGAGGTGGAGTTCACGGGACCTCGACCGGGCGTTCTGCCATACCGAGACGAGTCCCGGATGAACTTGCAGTCTGGACCTCGACCGGGCGTCCTGCCATATCGGTGCGAGGCGGAGTTCACGGGACCTCGACCGGGCGTTCTGCCATATCGAGACGAGTCCCGGATGAACTTGCAGTCTGGACCTCGATCGGGCGTCCTGCCATATCGGTGCGAGGCGGAGTTCACGGGACCTCGACCGGGCGTTCTGCCATATCGAGACGAGTCCCGGATGAACTTGCAGTTTGGACCTCGACCGGGCGTCCTGCCATATCGGTGTGAGGCGGAGTTCACGGGACCTCGACCGGGCGTTCTGCCATATCGAGACGAGTCCCGGATGAACTTGCAGTCTGGACCTCGACCGGGCCTCCTGCCATATCGGTGTGAGGCGGAGTTCACGGGACCTCGACCGGGCGTTCTGCCATATCAAGACGAGTCCCCCAGAGTGCGCTAGCCTACAGGATGGCCTGTTGGTGCGTGGACTAAGCCAACAGGTACCCCGGAGAGTGTTACGGCCATATTGGGGCATCGGTTAACACTTGCTAGTTCTTCTCAGCTTTTGTTGGTTAAGCGTTGAGGTAATGTGCAGGTTTGTTAGCCTGCGGGGAGACTTGTTCTGTGTTAGAGAAACAATCTGCCCGGTGGAGTGGCGTTGAGACAACGAGTCTCGCCATGTATCCCCAAATATATCACAGTTCAGTGTGATGCAGGGTTTTTATCCTGCTGGACAAGAGTACATGGGTTAGATGTAAGCTCGCCCGGGTTTATAAAGCCCATGCATTTAGAAGCCTCGAGTTGTTGCTGGCTCGGTGGAGTTGGTTGAATGTCATATGTTCGGTGGAATGCCATGGTTCCGGGCGGAGCTCGACCGGGCGTTCTGCCATATCGAGATGAGTCCCCCAGTGAGATGCCATGTAGCCGGTTTGAATGATGCGCAACCGGAGATTTGCCAGGGTGCCGGATGGATGGCTCATACTCGGAACGATTTTCTCGAGGCGGTTGAAAAAGCATAGCCGGTGAGAGGCTGCGGAGCCGGTTAGTTCAAGGTTGGCTTTCTAGGGAAGCGAGGGGAATGGACGCCTCGTTGTGCGCTCCTATCTCCCCCAACTGTGCTTGTAAGTGGGACAGGTGGCAGACATGCGATAAAGGGGGGGAGCCCATCAGACCTATCAATTATGATAGTATGGGATCCCTTATTGATGCTGGGACACGTGTCGGCAGGGGGCGGTCTGAGATGGAGGGGATCCACGGCTGGGGTTGCCTCACTTTTGTTGTTGCCCTATTTATCATCCCCTATGCCTTCCTCCTGCCGCATCTTGCTACTCTTTGCATGTTGTTTGTCTGTGCTTCAGAGGTGAATTCTTTTGTTTAGGCCTTATGGCGTCTGGGAGATCTGCGCATTCTGCCGGTGCAAACCGCGGGCCCATGCGGCATGAGCTGCTGGATGGTGATAGGGCGATTTTCTGTGATGAGCCAGTCAGAAGCATGAATGATAGAGAGATCAGGGAGTTTCGGGCAAAGTGGGATATCGACAACTCTATTAAGCTTCGAGGCCTGCATCCCGGGGAACTGGCCTGTAATCCGGAACCGGGTTGGGTTGCCGTTTTCGACGATCAGTTTCGACACGGACTATCGCTGCCGCTGCCGCCATTTGTTCAGTACATGCTGAGCTCGATAAAGCTTTCCCCGGCCCAGCTTCCGAGCAACCAGTGGAGGCAGCTGCTTGGGCTCGGGTGTCTGTTCAGCTTGAGCTATATGGACTGGCCCACGGTTAATGAATTTCGGGCGCTGTACAAGATTTCCTACTGCAGAAAGGCCCAGTGCAGTGGTTGTGTGAATTTTGCCGCGCGGGACGTTGGTCCTGCCATCACTCATCTGCCGTCGACGGTTTCAGATGTCTGGAGGAGGTCGGTGGTGCTGGTCGGTGGCAGGTGGCAGCGTACATGGAGGGGCTATTAGGTGCCCGGGGCTTATCAATCGATCGATCGGGAACAGACGTACCAGTTGGGCAACTTGGAGAAGCAACGGATATACCAGCTGTTTACTTGCTGGGACCACCTGAGTCGGAGCTCCTATAATTTCATCCGGTGGAATGTGTTGGAGATATGCGAGATGGGGAGGAAACCTGGTAAGGTATCTTGTACTGTTTGTCTCTGCATGGTTGCTTGTACTCTGACTGCTTGGTTGATCGGTTTGTAGCTAATGCCCCCCGGCTTGCCGTTCGGAGCGAGGAGACTGTTGAACCGGACGAAGAGCTTGTGGCCCCGAGGTTGATGGAGATAGGGGAGGAGGCCGCGAAAACCGTTATTGATCCGGTTACCCAGAGGCGCAGGGAGCATGACAGGCCTGTGCCGCTCGTGTTTCCGGATTCTCACTATGGCAGGCGGCCTGGCGGTGAGAATAACTCCCCACTCCGTATCCGGGAAGTGCGCTCGGTGGCCCTGCTAGGCGCAGAACCTGTGGCGCGACCGATGGCGGTACGGACCTCGCGGGAGAGGGAAACGGTAGAGACGACCGGGTATCGCCGAAGCGGCCACGGCGAAGCTCCGGCGAAGAGGGCGAGGACCTTTGATGCCGGGGCGTCAAGCTCGGCTGGACCGATCGAGCGGGCAGAAGTTCCGGCCGTAGAAGTGGGCGGCCGAAGCAGTCGAGGACCGGAAGCCGATCGTAGTTCCGGGCGTGGCTTTGGTAGGTTTGTGGCCTCTGCCATCGAAACCTTGGGACTTGATCGGGAGGACCATGGGACGGAACAACCGGGCGAGAGCGGGACGAAGCCCATGGAACTAGTTCTTCGGGTAAGTGTTTCCTGTGTTACTTTTTCCCTGGAGTGATATGAGCCGATGTTCCTTTGTTCACGTTTGGCAGCTAGCTCATAGCATTTATGCCGCGGAGCCCAGAGGGGAGTCTGCTGTAGATTTGGAGAGGCGGGTGGAGGAGCTGAGTGTGCGGGTGGACGTGGCGGAAGCCAAGCTTGCGGAGGAAAGAGAGGAGCTCGGTCGGTTGGGCACCGAGCTCGTGCGGGAGAAAGAAGTCACCGCTCGGTTGTACCATGAACTGTCGCAGGAGAAGGAGGAGGCCGATCGACAGGCTGCTGCCCGGGAAGGGAGGATTGCGGAGCTGGAGGCGAGGGTTTTGGAGCTGCAAACTCAGGCTACTGCTCGGGAAGGGAGGATTGCAGAGCTGGAGGCGAGGGTTTTGGAGCTACAGACCCAGGTTACAGTAGTCGCCCAAGGAAGGGAGAAGCTCACGGAATCCCAGCTTGCGGAAGTGGCCGATAAGGCTGTCGACGACTTCCGGGAGTCGGTGGAGCTTGAGGAGATGCTGGAGGAGGCCCGGTCAAAGGGCATAAGTGATGCCTATTTGGAGTGGAGGGAGAAAGGGTGGCTTGATGCTGAGCAGATGGAGACCGACATAGCCCTGATCGAGATGGAGGAGCAAGAGCAAACTCTAAAAGGTGGCGGGCCAGGGATTGGGGGCTCCGGAGGCGCTGACTAGCTGTTTCTTTTTTGGCTTCCCTATCTGTGTGCCTTGTAACCAGCTTTATTGATGATGAACAAACTGCGTATTGCAATATTGATGCCAATTTATACTATTGCCCCTTGATGAGCGATATTACTTAGGATAGAACCGCAGGTGCTGAATATTCCAGGGGCGGGTGGAATAGATGTCATCGGTATCTATGATGTGGAATGTTGTTGGGCCCACAGCTGCGGTGATTTGGTAGGGTCCTTCCCAAGTTGGTTCCAAGGCCAACGGTTTTTTCTGGATTTTCTTCATGACCCAGTCCCCCACTCGTAGCTTCCTTTTCTGGACCCTTCTGCCATAGTACCGGGCGACCCGCTGCTTGTAGGCTTGGTTTCGCATATGTGCTTGGTCGCGCCGCTCTTCTATAAGGTCCAGGTTGAGCCGTACACCCTCGGCGTTTGTTTCGGCGTCGTAATTCTCGACCCTGCCGCTGGGTATGCTGGTCTCCACAGGGAGTACCGCTTCGCTCCCAAATGCCATGCAGAACAGGGTCTCTCCTGTTGCCTCTGCCGTTGTCGTCCGGATGGCCCATAGTACAGCGGGGAGTTCCTCGGCCCAACATCCCTTCTTGGCATCCAGCTTCTTCTTGAGAAGGGTTTTGATAATCTTGTTGACTGCTTCTACCTGGCCGTTGGTCTGCGGGTGTGCCACTGAGGCAAACAACATCCGGGTCCCCATGGAAGCTGTGTACTAGATAAGATCGGTATTATTGAACTGTGTTCCATTATCCGTGACAATAGTCTGCTGTACCCCGAACCGGCAGTAGATGTTCTTCCATAGAAATTTTCTCACCCGTTCCTCGGTGATCTTTATCAGAGCTTCCGCCTCGACCCACTTAGTCTGATAGTCCACTGCTACGATGGCATACTTGTATTGTCCCACAGCTATAGGGAAAGGGCCAATGATGTCTAATCCCCACTGCGCGAACGGCCATGGTGCTAATAGGATCGACAATGCGATTGCCGGGACATGGGGGGCAGAGGCGTACATGTGGCATTTGTGACAGCCGCCTGTAATTTTTCTTGATGTTGCTGCCATATCTGGCCAGAAGTACCCCACTCGGAGCGACTTGTGGGATAATGACCTTGCGCCAGAGTGATTACCGCACACTCCTTCGTGGATCTCTCGCATGATAGTCTCTCCTGCCTCTCCTGTCACACACCTCAGCTGGGGGAAGCTGTGCCCTCTTCGGTATAGCTGGCCATTGAGGAGACCGTACCGGGCGCACCGGAGGTGTAGCCTCCTGGCCTCCACCGCATCCGGAGGGCTGGTTTTGTCAGTCAAATACTTGACTATTGGATCCATCCAGCTTGGTGGCGCTTCTTCCACCGCAAATATTTCGGAGATGGTCTTGCTTATACTCGGCTTCTGGAGAGTTTCGATTTTAGCTCTCCGGTACTCTGGAGGGTAGTTTCCGGTTGCCAACCTTGCGAGGGCGTCCGCATGCCTATTTGCCTCTCGGGGAATGTGCTGGATCGTGGCGCCCTGGAACGGCCCAATCAGTGTTTTGGCCAAAGCCTGGTAGGAGGATAGCTGGGGTTCCTTGACCTCAAACGACCCGTTCATCTGGTTCACCACCAAGCTGGAGTCGCTGTATATGTCCATGGACGCGATTCCCAGCTCCTTGGCCAGCTGCAAACCGGCTATGAGGGCCTCATACTCCGCAGCGTTATTTGAGGCGTTGAAGAGGAACCGTAAGGCATATTCGTACGATTGGCCATCGGGCGAGGTTATCATGACACCGGCTCCGCTCCGCTTGCTCGTTACAGAGCCGTCGACGTAAAGCTTCCAGCCGTTGGGGAGTCCTGGTTCGATCTTTACGGTTCGTCCTGCCTCAATGTCGTAGCACTAGGTGGGGTGCACTTCTGCCACCATTGGGGTGAGCTCACATATGAAGTCTGCAGCGGCCTGTCCCTTGATGGCCGTTCGCGGGGCATAAGTGATGTCGAATTCTCCTAGTTCCACTGCCCACCGCACCAGCCTACCGCTGGTGTCTGGTTTTTGCAGGATCTGCCGCAGAGGGTAATTGGTATATAAGGTGATGGAATGAGCCTGGAAATAGTGTCGGAGCTTCCTGGCACTAACAATCAGGGCCAGAGCCAATCTCTCTATGCCGGGCTACCGGCCCTCGGCTCCAGTAAGTCCCTTTCCCGCATAATATACCGGAAGCTCGAGCGTGCCTTCCTTCCTGATGAGAGCCGCGGAGACGGCTGTTTCGGATGCGGCTATATAGAGGTATAGCATCTCGCCCGGCACTGGTTTGGACAGGAGAGGCACTGCAGACAGATATGCCTTGATAGATTGAAACGCCGCTTCATGCTCCGCCGCCCAGTGGATTTTCCTGGTCTGTTGTGCCTTGAGCAGTTTGAAGAACGGGGCGCACTTATCGGTTAGGCGGGAGATGAATCTGGCAAGGGCGGCTAACCGGCCGGTCAGCATCTGGACCTGGTTTCTCTCCCCTGGCGTTTCCATATCTAGAATTGCCTGGACCTTCAGCGGGTTGGCTTCTATCCCTCGCTGGCTGATGATGTGGCCTAGGAACAGGCCCTCTGAGATCCCGAAAATACACTTCTTCGGGTTCAGGCGCATTCCGAATTTGAGCATCTTGCCGATGACTACTGCCAAATCCCGGACGTGGGCCCCTGCAGTCAAACTTTTGACTAGCATGTCATCTACGTAAACCTCTACGGTTTTACCCATTTCTTGCTCCAGCATTCGGTTTACCATCCGCTGGTAGGTGGCCCCGGCATTCTTTAGACCGTAAGGCATTCTCTTATAACAGTAGGTACCTCGGTCGGTTGTGAATGATGTGTGCTCCTCATCATCCGGGTGCATCCTAATCTGATTGTACCCGGCATAGGCGTCCATGAAGCTGAGCAGCTTAAAGCCGGATGTAGAATCTATAAGCTGATCAATTCGGGGGAGCGGGAAGCTGTCCTTTGGGCACGCCCGATTTAGGTTAGTGAAATCCACGCACATGCGCCACTGGCCGATTCCCTTCTTCGGCACCATGACCACGTTAGCGAGCCAGCGAGGGTACTGGACTTCCCGGATGAAACCTATGCCCTTCAATTTCTGTATCTCTTCTCTGATCGCCTCATACTTTGCCGGGCTGAAGGACCTCCTCTTTTGCCTCACCGGGAGAACGCTGGGCAATGAATTTAGCTTATGGACGGCTATCTCCGGGGATATGCCCGGCATGTCCTCGTAGGACCATGCGAAGACCGAACTGTTGTCCCGGAGGAAGGCAATGAGCTCTTGCCTGACAACCGGATCGAGCTGCGTCCCTATCACCACATTTCTCTCCGGGTGGTCTTTCGAAATACAGATCGCTTCGGTTTCTTCCACGGCTGAAGGCGGCTCTAGCTTTTTCTTGACTGAATCGGAGTCATCGCGGGGGTCGATACTTAGATCCGGCACTGGTGCTAACTGAGTGGCCGTGAAGACCTCGGCCCGCTTCCTCCCGTGGGTTAGGGCCTCTGCATAATATTTACGGGCGAGCTTCTGGTCCCCGCGCAGGGTGATGACACCGGCCGGTGAAGGCATCTTCAACATCAGCATATGGCCGGCTATAAATGTCTTCAGTTTCCATAACCCTGGCCTACCGATTATGCCATTATACGACGACAGGCAGTCCACAACGATGAATTCAAGGTGCTCCTTTTTTGTCTTGCTTCCCTCGCTGAAGATCAGTGGTAGGTAATCCGATCCCCAAGGCTGGACTACCTCACCGGAGAAGCTTATAAGTGGTTCGTTATCCTGGGATAACTTATTTCTTCCCCTCTGCAGCCCTTTGTATGCGTCTCGGAACATCACGTTGACAGAGGCTCCGGTATCGATCAGCATACGGCTGGTTATCCAGTGGTCTATTTGGACCGTGATGAGGAAGGGGTTGTTGTGCGGTTGGACCAGATCCTCCGGCTCTTCCTCCTCGTAGAAAGTGACCGACTTCCATCCGGTTTTGGCGGCTTGGCCGCTTCCTCCACCAAAGGCATACACTTTTTTTCCCCCGGATCGATCTTAAGCACCGCTTCTTCGAGCTCCGGGTGAGCTGATCTATATGGCCCCCGTCATGTATCATGTTTATGCTTCCGTGCACCTCGATCCCTCCGGGAGGTCGGGTGCTTATGGTTCCTACTTGCCGAGCTACCAGTCGGTTCTCTCTTGGTTCTACCGGGCGGGATCGACCGCCTACAACCGCTCTCTGGGGTCTTGGATCGCTGGTCCTACTGGTTGGATCTTCGGGCTTTTCTGCCGGCATGATGGCTAGGGCCCGCGGTGGTCGTTCTACTGGCGCAGCCGCCGCTGGCTGCGTCGGTCGTACAAGCGGCGGTCTCCTCCTCGGCCGGGAACTGTTGTTACTGCTTCGTCGGGGTTGCCACTCCTCCCGTACCTCTGCTTTCCTGGTGGCTATAGGCGCACGGCTGCGATCTAGCCGCCCGGTCCTGCTCTCACAGGGAGGTGGCGACAGTAGGTCATCCGGTCTTCACTTGGGTGCCTTATCCCCATATGTCTCGTGGTCCGCCTGAGCGTGCCTGACGGCCACGGTCATCAGCCCATAATACCCCAGCGGCTCCTGCACTCGCAAGTTGTACGAAAGTTCTCCGGGTCTTAACCCCTGCTTGAAGGCCATCCCCGCGATCTTCTTTTCCAGGTTTCTGACCCCGGCCGTGGCGATTTGCCACCGGTTAACGAAAGCGCGCAGCGGTTCGTGGTCAGTCTGCATGCAATCGAAAAGGATCGTGGATGTTTGAGCTGTCCCGGCTCTGAGGATAAACCGGCCGACAAACTTGTCGGCCATCTGTTCGAAAGTTTCAACCGAGTCCACTGGCAGCTCGTAGAACCAGCTCAACGCCTCCCCCGAAAGCGTCTCTTGGAACACGTTGCAGCACGTGGCATCAGAATAGCCCCTTGTGCCCGTCTGTGACTTGAAACTGTCCAGGTGCCGATACGGGCAGCTCGTTCCTGAGTACGCCAGCTTTAGGGGCCTTAGGCTACCAGACCTTCCTGATTCCCTAATCCGGCGCGGAAAAGGTCCAATACGCTCATTGAATCGCTCACTGTCCCGCGGTCGCCCCGCTTTCTTTTTACTGGCGTCTAAACGGTTCTTCATATCCGACACTGAGGCAGAGAGCGTTTCGAGCGTCCTTACGGTAGAACTGTCCTGCTCGCTTGACGCCTGGCTCGTGCGGTACGGTAGCTCGACCGGACCGGAGTTTTCCAAAGCTTCCGAAAAGAGAGGCGTGGGTACATACACGGTCCTTCTTCTTCCCGTGGGCTGTCCCACTTCGAGGTGCGGGAATTCGCTAACCTTGCTCGCGGGCCGTGACGCCGCCTGAGGAGTGCTCGGCTGACCTCCTTTTCCTAGGACAGCTAACAAGGCGGCGTTTACTGCTTCCAACTCCTGGCACCGGGCATCTGCCCTTAGCCGGTCTTGGCCGCCCTCTGCTCGCAACCGCTCGACTTCTGCCTTCATCTTCTTTATTTCCTCTCCCGCACCATACCGGTCGGGGTTCCCTGAATCTTGGCGATCGTGATTTCTGTCTTGGTTTGGAGAAGGGGCGAACCTCGCACCGACCTCAGCCCTTATACTACGGGCCCGGTCGGGGATCTGAATTCGCTCTGATCTTCCGTCTCGGTTGGGAGAAAGGGCGAACCTCGCACCGACCTCAGCCCCTGTGTCACGGGCCCGGTCGGGGATCTGAATTCGCTCTTTCAACCGTCCGGTGCCAGTTTTTATCTTCCTTCCTTCCATGGCTTCTAGACCGCGTATTTAACTATCTTTCAAAAGATCGATCGGGCTCTACTCCCCGGTAGAGCAATGCTAACTTTTCTCGTGGATCAAAAATCGTTCCCACAGACGGCGCCAATTGTTTCTGCCTAAACCCGGGGGCCTGGTAGATACAGATGAATCCAACTTGATCTCCTGCAAACCTGCTTACTAAGGGGAATACCGGGCGGGCCGGCCTTCTCCTCTCCGATGCCTAAGTTAGTATAGTTGGAATATATATAACTTGAGCACGTATGTAAACAGTGAGAGAGATAAGTTACCTCTTTATGAGGGTAGTTGGGGCCCTTATATAGGTGGTTGGGGGTGAGGGCTGACCTCACCCTTCGATGTGGGACTGGTTCCCTTCAAAGGGCAGTTCTGGTGTCCTCTTTGGCAGGCTGGCGTCCCCGGTCCCAGGGTCCCTGGCAGCTGGATAGGCTGCTGGACCCCGAGGCCGGGTGCTGGTGGCTCGGTCCTGGGCCTCGGGCCGGGCCCTGGTGCACTTGTTGCGGGTCTGTGGGCCTGCTGTAGCCTCTCTGCGGCTACTGTCAACAAGTGACTTGGGCTTCTACCTAACGATATGTTGAGGTTGTCCTAACTCTTATCTTTTAGATTTTATTTAGTTAGGTTATTTTCTTGTCTTTAGATTTTAGCATCTTCCATTATGTGTACTTATACTATGTTTTTTTCATAGTTATAGACTCACTTTCATTGCGAGTGGAAGTTTCGAATATAAGTAGTCTATCTTATGTATCATATTGTTGTTTTAAACCACGAAACTTTGTAGTATTTTGGAAATAGGTGATAGCAAGTGGATATGTAATGGCCATCTTGGCATGAGTAATATATTGGCATCGTCTTTGTTCCAATAATAAAAAAAATCACCCTTTCCAAATTTTGCTATCGAAATATAGAGAAGATAGAGTTATAATTTGATCAAATTTTCAACTTGGGATCAGATAATTCAAATAAGTTTCATTGAAATTTGACTAGCGATTTGAATAAGGGTATATTGCCGGGAGCAGGCGAAAACCAAGAATAAGTGAAGGCAAAGTACAGACAGAGCTGTCAGTGTATGTAAGCAACAGATTTTGCCTCACCATTAACACGAGATATTGCTACTTTAAATAATTTATGGATGCTTTTAGTTTTTTTTTTTTCATTCCTCAATCACCTTCGTTTTAAAATCAATACAAAGACACATGCAATGGTGTCTAAACTATTGGCAATGATATTATAGTAAAAGCAGACGATATGTATCATTAAAGTAGATAAAGATTTTCAACATGATCGTGTGTTTTTATTTTCTTTTTTGCGAATCCAGTCAATCCACACTTATTTTCTAGTGATACATCCGAACAAATCCTATTAGATTATAGATGTATATATTGTGATTTACGTAGAGTAAATGGGTATATTGAATCAAATTTTTGGCATGCGATAGAAGCTAGGGAAGACAGAATGAATGGAAATCTTTATTATAATTCTATATGTGGATATTTCAATTCTATTTACTTGTTTACTTACCACATGTACGTAATTAAACAATGAATATAATTGATATTGTTTATTTATCATTTGAAATTATAATTAAATTAATTTGATTACTAAAATGTCACTATTAAAATACTTATATTAATTACAATAATTTAGAGATACTGAAATTACAAGAGGATAATTTTATTAACAAAAATTGATACATGAGCTTGATTCTGATACCCACCTCCCTCTTTGAGTATCAAGTTTGGGCGTTTGTCATGAATTGATTCATGAAATGGAGGTGGGACCCACACTCATTCCGATTTTTTGATGTTTTATTAAACGTTAGAATTCTCTTATCATGAAATCGATTCCACCATTCTCAATTTCATTCTAAGTTAGTAAATGTGTAATTATTTTCTGCAGTAAATGATCAATAATTGAGAGATCACTTATTCCAATTCCATGTTTGTTACTGTGATCGATTTGACCCTCACTCATAAAATTTGTTGGTGCACCCATACAAACATAATGTTCGGAGTATCGATCCAAGGTTTTTATGTTTGGCTTTTGTACAAATTGATCACTACCCAAAAAAATAAATCAGATAATTTCATGTATAAATAATCTTCTAGAAAAACAAAAATGCCAGCGAGAGCATTTGAATAAAACAGAGAACAGAGACAAAGAAACACACATTCAAAAACGGGCAGTCAGAAACTAAATGAGATCTCTCTGTCTTTGTTCAAAGTCCTCAACTTCCTAACTACGTTAGTCAAAGTCTTCGCTTCCTTCTCTTTCTCCTTAAACAAACTGGAGCTTCAACACCCCCCCACCCATCCAAAAATGACCATCCAACTCCGCCTTCTGCTTCTCTCTCTCTTCTGTCAACTATTCGGGTTTGCTTTGATCTCCGCGGCCACAATCCCACTCGGCTCTTCTCTCTTCGCTTCCAATCCCAACCAAACCTGGTCCTCCCCAGACTCCACCTTCTCCTTCGGCTTCTTCCCCACCGACCCACCCACCTCACTCCCTTCCTTCACCGCCGCCGTCTCCTACTCCGGCGGCCTCCCCATCTGGTCCGCCGGCACCGTTGACTCCGCCGGCGCCCTCCACTTCCTCTCCTCCGGCACCCTCCGCCTCGTCGACGGCTCCAACCTGACCCTCTGGGACTCCAACACCGCCGGCCGCGGCGTCTCCTCAGCTCTCCTCGACGACTCAGGCAACCTCATACTCCGTAACGCCACTGCCGATGTCTGGTCCAGCTTCGACTACCCGACTGACACCATCGTGCCGTCGCAGAACTTCACTGTGAGTAAGGTTCTGCGATCTGGTATGTACTCGTTTAAGCTCATTAAGAATGGGAATCTGACTCTGTTGTGGAACAATAGCATTGTGTATTGGAATCAAGGGTTGAACTCCTCTGTTACTAGTAATACTCCCAATTTGACTTCCCCTAGCTTAGAACTGCAGCCTATTGGCATTTTGACCATTTCCGATTCGAAGCTGGCCACTGCTGCTATTGTTGCTTATAGTAATGATTATGCTGAGGCTGGTGATATTCTGAGGTTCTTGAAGCTTGAGAGTGATGGGAATGTGAGGATTTATAGCTCTGTTAAAGGTAGCGGGACTAAAACGGAGAGATGGGCAGCTGTTACTGATCAGTGTCAGGTGTTTGGCTACTGTGGGAACATGGGAATTTGCAGTTATAATGATTCCAATCCCACATGTGGCTGCCCTTCTCTTAATTTCGAGCTGGTGGATCCCAAAGATAGCAGGAAAGGGTGTAGGAGGAAGATGGAGATTGAGGACTGTCCTCAGAATGTGACTATGTTGGATTTGGATCATACTCGGTTCTTGACTTACCCTCCCGAGACAGATTCACAGATTTTCTTTGTGGGTATATCAGCATGCAGATTGAACTGTCTTGTTAATAATCCTTGTGATGCTTCAACATCTTTGTCGGATGGCACAGGGCTGTGTTATTACAAGACACCAGGTTATCTGAGCGGGTATCACAGTCCAGCTTTGACTAGCAGTTCCTATATCAAGGTTTGTGCACCGGTGATTCTAAATCCGCCCTCTTCAGTGGATAGTGCTGGCAAGAAAAAGGGTTGGAAGATGAGGGCTTGGATAGTGGTCCTTGTGGTTGTAGCTTCCCTATTGGGTTTGATGGCATTGGAGGGTGGTCTGTGGTGGTGGTTTTGCAGGAACGGTCCAAGCTTTGGTGCATTGTCCGCTCAATATGCTCTACTTGAGTATGCATCTGGCGCACCAGTCCAGTTTTCATACAAAGAACTCCAGCGCGCTACCAAGGGATTCAAGGAGAAGCTTGGAGCCGGAGGATTTGGAGCTGTTTATAAGGGAATTCTCACTAATAGAACTGTTGTTGCAGTAAAGCAACTCGAGGGGATTGAGCAGGGGGAAAAGCAGTTTAGGATGGAGGTTGCAACAATTAGTAGCACCCATCATTTGAATCTAGTAAGGCTGATTGGTTTCTGCTCAGAGGGCCGTCATAGACTTTTAGTATACGAGTTCATGAAGAATGGATCCCTTGATGATTTCCTTTTTGCCACAGAAGAGCAGTCAGGAAAATTCTTAAGTTGGGAGAACCGATTCAAGATTGCCCTTGGCACTGCAAGAGGGATCACATACCTTCACGAGGAGTGCCGAGACTGCATTGTGCATTGTGATATAAAACCAGAGAACATTCTCTTGGATGAGAATTACAATTCCAAAGTATCCGATTTTGGCCTTGCAAAGCTCGTTAATCCAAAGGACCACAGGTACCGAACTTTGACCAGTGTTAGAGGGACTAGAGGTTATTTGGCACCAGAATGGTTAGCAAATCTGCCAATAACTTCCAAATCTGATATTTATAGTTATGGTATGGTTCTGTTGGAGATAATTAGTGGGAGAAGGAATTTTGAAGTTTCTGATGAGACAGATAGGAAAAAGTTCTCCATATGGGCCTTTGACGAATTTGAGAAGGGTAATATCAAGGGAATCATCGATAAAAGGCTAGCTGACCAAGATGTTGATATGGATCAAGTGATGAGAGCAGTTCAGGTGACGTTCTGGTGCATACAAGAGCAGCCATCTCATAGGCCAATGATGGGAAAAGTTGTACAAATGCTGGAAGGAATTACAGAGATGGGGAAGCCCCCATCTCCAAGGGCTGTAATTGAAGGGCCTGTTAGTGGAACCAGCGCTAGTCTTGTTGCCCCCTCCTCCATTTCTTCATTTCAAATTTCAGGAGTGTCGCCTTCTGCACCAGCTAGCAACATGGATAAGGCTACCGCATCTCTCATACAGTCAGACCTGAGTTGAATCTCATTTCAACATGATCGGCATAGAAGAACCATTTTTGGATATGAATCCATCTGTACAGCAGCAAAGCCAGCTTGTAATGTAAGTGTTCCCCCGCCTAAGAATAAGGCATGATTTTTCATGTGCTATCTTGTAAATTTTGTCTATAATTATAGTACAGTGGCATTTCCAAGTTACTTTTACCCTATATCCATTTGTAGAACATCAGATTCAGCTCAGTCATGAAATATGTAAAGTTTGCACAGAGTGATGACTGATGAGTGGAACTGATTATCTTTGTTATCATCGTTACAAACCTTATTTTTCCTGATTGATCTGGTAGATTCTGCATGTACTACTTGCTACCTTGAGTATATGATGGATTGCACAGTTTACACTGATGAAAGTTCTGGATTGAACGAGATGGATTTGGCGGCCGGTAAAAGGTAAATCGATAAAATGTTTAGGGCTGGAGGCATTATTTTTCTTGTTTTTAATCACAACTCCTTCACTTATGATTGCAAAGGTGCAATTAATTCTTTCAGTGGATGGTTTCAGCTTGTTTCATGCATCTTCATTATGTTCTTGAAGTTTCTGGTTTGCTTATGCAAGCTGTTTCAACTTCTCTTTTTTCTCCTTGTGTGTTGGTCAAAACATCACTTCCCTCTCTTATTTGCTAGCTTGAGTATTGTGTTATATTTTGTGAGTGGAACTTGTTTCTTGTTAGATGCAGTTGATAATGTTCTGTGCAGTGTTGATCTTGCAGTTGATCATGTCCTTGCTAAACTCTTTCGAAGAGAAAAATATCTGCCTTTCCACTTTAAAGTCAGAGGGAACAAATTGTTTGATGTGTACAAGAGTATTTGGTCCTTTCTTTAAAAAGAGGTATACATGATAGAAAGGAGAAACAATTTCCTCTCTTTAATCTTCTGATTTTATATGTGGTCTGTAAGTTAGTAAGGACATGAATCAGAATATAACTGACAGAAGATGACAATTTAATAGCAAATTAGGAGTGCTACATCAAACACTGATAATTAAGTTTTCTTAACTTATTCCAAATAGCAAATTAGTACATGATGATGTAAATCCGACATTACTTGTGTACATGTTAACTCCCGTGAAGTTTTTTCGCCTTCCTTCTGTACATCAATGGCCACATCATCTTAATTCCCTCCAAGATAGGAGCCAACGCTGTTATATTTCCTCCTTAAAAGTATGCAGCATTCCTATCAAATCCAGGAATATTCACCTCCAAAACTCCAGTTTTGCCATGGCAATCCTTCTTTCCAACTTCATCATTGCCTTGTGAACTTAAATTACTCAAGTAGGTTTCGTCTCATATATATATATATATATATATATATATATATATATAAACAGAGCTGCGGCCACAAAAGTATGAACAACCCTATCCCCAATGAAACACTTGAATTAAACACATGCTAGAACAAGCCCTCTAGGCTCCAAAAACACTGCAGATCCTAGCAAACCCCATAATAACCTCCCTGACATATCTGAATGCAAACTCAGTGCAGTACACAATAAAGTCGCTGATGCTTTCGAATGTTACAGATGATATTTGGAAACTTGCATATACAGCCATGATAGTCACATATGTTGTATCGATGTTGACTGAAATAAGTAAGGGAATGAAGTGTTGGGGGGGGGGGGGGGGGGGGGGGAGGGTGTTTTGGTTATCAGCACCAACACAATTCCCAATCTGGCGCAATTCAGCCATGATTGGTAATCCCTCTGGAGCAGGTCGAGAGATTAGTGCCATCCAAATAGGAAAGCATCCCAAATGTGAAGAAGAAGATTCTCCATGGTAGAGACTCCCAACAGATATTTGGACTAGCTATTCTGCAAGAATAATGGATGTCTCAGTCATTCTATTTCATATTGTTCAGCTACCGCAGATTCTATTTCATTTTGATTCACTCACATTATTAGTTCTGTAAGTAACCATAACTCCAAAGTTGTTTCTGTAATCATTTTAATCACAGGTGTGTTAACCATGGTTCCAGAAGAGACATATTGCTTATGCAAAACCTAAGCATGTTAAATCAGGAATCTTACAACATCTAAAATCCGTGCATTGGGATGACTTCTTGACTATGATGGTGAACCAACAAAGAAGTTATAGACAAGTTAGTATTTCTTGCTGCTTTTTGTTTAGACATTAGCCTCTTATTCTTTTGTTATAAGCGGTCCTTCTAACTTCTGATCATATGCATTCCAGGTTGTTTTATACAACGATTAGGACAATGATGGATATCTATCAGCTATTGAACTAAAAGCAGTTATTAAAGGAGTTCAATTCGATGAAATAGAATTGAATAAGGATGATGCTGTGTAGCAAATTCCAACTCTCCCTCTGATCGTAAACTTTTACCTGATATCCACTCGGTAAGGTTTGCTTATTAAACAGTACTCTCACTCGTTTCCCATGATGATGTACTAACTATATGGAAGTTCATTTACAGAGAACAAAGGAAGAGCATGATCTTTTGGGGGCAAGTAAGCAAAGTGGGGGAAGCCATTGAGGGAAGGTTAAATCTCAAGTTGGTGTTCGTTAAAACGTTAGCAAATGCTGTTGGTAGGAATCATTGTGGCTGTAGTTGCAGAACCTTTGGTCAGCTGTAGTTCCTTGTATTCTAGTAGCTCTCCGAGTTGCAGTAGCTCAGGGGACTTTCTTGCATATATGAATATGTAGGCTTGGAGTTGTAGAGTTGCTACTGTTCTTTTTACATGTTATATGTTGTTTTATAAGAATACTAGAAAATGGGTGTGGAGAAGTGGGTAATTAACGGCATAAAAGTGGGAGTTAATTTCTGAAAAATAAGAGGAAAATTAATTCTGACTTTTACGTTCTTATCCCTAACAATTAGATACATTCATAGAGGACTCGTATGGTGGCGGCGACCTTCTTCTTTTGTGGAGGGTCGCTCGATCGTGCGTGGTGACGTCGACCGGGGTGGCAGCAAAAGGAACAACGAAGGCTTCGACTCCGGGCGGCAGCTCTACGGCGGAGGTGGAGGTCCTCTTCGATTGCTTTGATTCCTGTGAGATTGGTTGGCAGTAATTGACGAAGTCAGCGAGGGCCTGGGAGTTGGTCGTCGGCGGCGACTGATTTGAGGACTTGGTTGATCTACCATGTTGCCTGAATTGATGAAACCTAGAGGGTTCGCTTTGCTAGGGCTGGGAGAGCGCCGCCTCCGGCCTCTCTACACCCTCCTCTGTCACCGGGGGAGAATTGTTTCAAGATCGTCATCAATCTCGATTGAATCTCGAGTTACCTTGACGATCTCGGTTTTATGTTGGTGGTTGGCGACATTAAGGTCTTGCGCTGGAATCCATGTCGGCCGTCATAACACAGTTGTTGGGATCGTCAACAATACCGACACCGATGATGATGAGGGTGTTTGTCACTAGGCGACTCCGAAAAACATTTTCGGGCTAGGGTTCAGAGATTGTGTTGGGTCGGGTTGCTTTAGGGCTCTTTTAACTTGGGTCTTCACTTTGGTGCAGATTTGGCTCGATTGGGTCTTTGTGACCTATAATCAGATCTAATTTTGAATCAAGGGTGGATCAAACCCATATGGTGCTACCTTTAATCTAGCTGTTATATGCCGTGGAATTTGTGAAAATAAAAGTACTATAAACGGTTTTTAGAATGTGACTCTACCGGCTAAAACTAGTCCTAAAACTATGATCTCTCCTCTCCTAGGTTTTGAGCGACCGTCGTGGGTAGCGCACAACCACACCTTACTTCATCTTCGATCGAGCCAAATCCTGAATCCATCAAATCTATTGGAACTCTCATGTACTTATGCCTTAGGAATAAAATATCGGTATTGGTATATCTATCAGAATTTTGATAAAAGGAGATATAAGATAAATCGGAAAAAAGTCAGGGATACTCTGTAAAATATTATTCTACTTTAAAGTATTTAAATTATAAATTTACATGTAAATTGGATACAAACATCAACTTCATCTACATATAAAAAAGAGATTTTAGGTCATATCTTTTTTATATTGATATATTCAATCTCCTTGGGTATTTTTTTTACAAGAAAGATATCGAAAGAGATATCGGATATATCGCGGTTTTAGGCTTTTAGCCTCTCCATTCTATTAAACCGAACAAATTAATATTACACAATGTCATAAACATTCTCTCTATTTAAACAAATATCTAATGCTTGGACCAAAAATCACGTATTGAATGGCACCATAATTTCTAAATTAGATGGGTACAACAATGGTGCTGCTACCCCGCATTAATAAAAATGCTTTCTCCCATTAGTCCCCGTGCGTCCCTTTCCCTCCCCCATAAAGCGTTTTGTTTCCATGATTTTCCACTCTCCTCTCCTCTCCTCTCCTCTCTAGCTCTCTAGCTCTCTGCTTTATAATAACGTTTCAGTTCCGCTTCAAGTCTAGTCCAACTATGTTTTGTCTATTTCGTATTGTCTCCTCTCCCAGTCTATGTAGCTAACGGCCGCCATTACTACTCATTAGCCCTGTGTGCATTGCTCTGCTTTTTCCCTCCATATTCAGTGAAATTGCACATCAATCCCAACTTTGTGATTTGCTTTCCTTTGATTGACATCTGAAATCACTCCAACCCATTCCACTATACCTTTCTGCTCCTTCTTTATCTGTTTCCCACTTCTCTACATTTCATGCCTCTTCCTGTACTGTTTTCGGTTCAGAGAGATAGAGAGAAGAACTAACAGAAAGCTATTCTTCTGCCCAATATCACTTCCTGTATATAATCAGCTGCGTGGTTTAGTCTGCGTGAAATTTGATGCCCAATTAGTTGGGTTATCTCCACCCAACTCTTTGAAATCAAACCGTTTTCAGTTTTGCAGATTGTTTGCTATATTTAACGAACAGTAGGCCTTGCACATGCAACAGAAATGATAACTGTGAAAGACCCTGATTTCTACTCCCACAAAGCCCCTTGTGCTTCTCAGGTAAAACAAATACACCCATATATCTCTCTTTTGTTTCCGTCCTCTGTTTCACTCTAAAAAATGAACAACCTTTCAGGTAATGGAAGAACTCCGAGAGCTATGGGGCATGGCCTTTCCCATAACAGCCATGAACTGTCTGGTCTTCGTCCGCGCCGCCGTTTCCGTCGTATTCCTTGGCCGACTGGGCAGCCTGGAGCTTGCCGGTGGCGCCCTGTCCATTGGGTTCACCAACATCACCGGTTACTCTGTTCTGGTGGGTCTTGCCTCAGGCCTCGAACCCGTCTGCAGCCAAGCCTATGGTAACAAGAACTGGGATCTCCTCACTCGCTCGCTGCAGCGCATGGTGCTCATCCTCATCCTCGCAACGATCCCCATCGCGGTTCTTTGGCTCAACCTCGAGAGAATCATGGTTTTTGCCGGCCAGGACAGAGCCATCACCGCCATGGCCGCAACGTACTGCCTCTACTCCCTCCCGGACTTGTTGACAAATACGTTGCTACAGCCGCTGCGGGTGTTTCTGAGGTCGCAGAAGGTGACGAAGCCGCAGATGTACTGCTCTCTCGTGGCAGTGGCCTTCCACGTGCCGCTGAATCATGTCCTGGTGAAGCAGATGGGGCTGGGAGTCCCTGGGGTGGCGGTGGCGTCGGTGCTGACGAATCTCAACATGGTGTTGCTCATGGCGGGATACGTTTGGTGGGGGAAGGGAATGGCGGTGTTGAGATGGACGGCTGGGATTAGAGAGGTGTGTGGTGGACTTGGCCCACTGTTGAAGCTGGCGGTGCCGAGCTGCTTGGGTATATGTTTGGAATGGTGGTGGTATGAAATTGTTACAATCATGGCTGGCTATTTGCCTAACCCAACTCTGGCGGTTGGGGCTACCGGAATTCTTATTCAGACCACCTCTATGATGTACACTGTCCCCATGGCCCTCGCTGGCTGTGTTTCTGCCAGAGTAAGCTTTCTTTTTTCCCTTTCTCTAATGTAATGGGGGATCATATATTTCATATCACAGAGAAACCACACTACTGTCTTCTTCTTTTTCTCGTGGGTTTTTGTTCCTTTTATGCTTTTCTACATGTAATGATAATTTTCTTTATATATTGTGTTCTTTTCTTCTTCATCCACTTACATTTTTCCTGGGTTTTCTTCGTAGCTTCTATCTCTCCCTACGTTAATTTCATGAACCGTAATTCTAAGTGCATTGGCTCCAATATCAAGTTTGAAGTTCGTTTCAATTTGTTTTTGGTGACTAGCTTGGTACATTTTTGTGTGGTGGTTTTGTCGTATTATTGGTTTGTGGATGGGTCAAGTGGTCAATTGATTAATTAGTTGTCCTCTAAAGGACCAAATAGAAACATGAGAAGAAGACGACAATTAGAGTGCGCATATATTCTCATGTAGTGTGGAATTAAAGGGTTTATGGGAGATATTCTTGCTTTCTTTTTCTGGATATGTTATGGGATTTCATCACTTATATGGAATCAGATAGGTTACACGTGTCTGTAATGTGATGTGCATCATAGGACAAAATATGCCATGCCATGCCACTAGTTAGACTATTGCTCTTCTTTTTCTTAAAGCTCCCCTCCCACCACTTCTATGACGAACCCCATTCAACCAACATAACAAAGTGAACCAGCAGGACCTGTATATATATGCATACTATTACATCTAGACCTGCATAAACTATTACACCCGTTCTAAAATGGTTGGGACCCAAAAAATATGAATCTGTAGCTTAGTGGTCATGTTGATACGACAATGATTGTCTTACTGATGATCATTTACTACTATTGTATGTGTTTCATGTGTTTTGATGATATAGGTTGGGAACGAACTCGGCGCTGGGAAGCCATACAAGGCCAAGCTCGCAGCGATGGTTGCTCTGGGATGTGCATTTGTGATTGGCATCATCAATGTGACCTGGACGGCGATTCTTAGAGAGAGGTGGGCTGGCTTGTTCACCGAGGACAAGCTCGTCAAAGTTTTGGTTGCTTCAGTTATGCCGATTATGGGACTTTGTGAGTTAGGTAACTGCCCCCAAACTACAGGTTGCGGCATCTTGCGTGGCACCGCTCGCCCTGCCCTAGGTGCCCGGATTAACTTGGGTTCTTTCTACTTTATGGGTACTCCTGTAGCTGTTGGACTTGCTTTCTGGCTCAAGATTGGGTTTGCTGGACTTTGGTTTGGTCTATTGTCTGCTCAGGTAGCTTGTGCTGTGTCTATTCTCTATGTGGTGCTGGTGAAGACTGATTGGGAAGCTGAGGCTTTGAAGGCCAAGATGTTGACAAATGTAGAAATGGGTGCGTGCAATGAGAAAGATGATGACGAAAACAAAGGTTTACTGAAGAATGAAAGCTATCATCATGATCAGAGTAACATTGATGAATTCATTTAAAATTATGGATGAGAAAGGAAGAGCTAGCTAGAGACCTTTGTTGTGTGGTTACGTACGTTGTTTAAGCTCGTGAGCTATCGAAGCAGCCATGCATGCTCAGGATTTTGTGTTTTGGCTTTCGTGTTTCGTTATTGGTTTTCATGGTCATTTTGTCACCAGAAATACTGTAATCACTAATTACACTAGCTATTAAGATGCTGGAAATAGTCTCACTACAAGAAAACCGACCAGACTTAACAATTCATTTTGTTTGTGAGATTCTTTAACAATGAACCTTGCACGTTGAAGTTTAAAACCCATGTAAGAGAAATATATAAATGTCATTGAAGTTTGAGCAAAATTTTTCACAAAACATGCATAACATTTTGACAAAGTTTTGAATTATATTGTTAATGGTCCTAGTCTGGTAGAGCCAAAACCCAAAAGAGGCATGCTAGATCAGGTCCCAAGCCATGAAGTTCTTGTCTTCTTGATCGGATATATATGTAGCATATGGAAAGCTCTCGGCGCAATCTGTCCTCAACAAATTTTCACAATGACCTAGTATAAGAAATAAAAGGCAAGCAATTACCAGAAATTATATCACTGTTGGATGTTCTCAGAATTTATAAACGAAAGCTTAAAGCAATTTGGTCAGCTGCCACAAAATAGATCAGCATTAGAAAAGCTAGAGAATAATCTTTAGAACTTTTTGTTGGTATTTAAGCTTTCAAGCTAACACCAACTACAATGGGTGTTAAGTTTACAAATAAATCACACCAGACTCTCAATCACACTCAAAGAAAGAAGCAAGAATAATAAAGCAAAGGAAGTAGAGAAAGTGGAAGACTAGCTACTGCTATCTTATTGATGAACTCTTTAATGAGTTTATTGGATACTACAACACGTACTAGCTTATCCCTTATATAGGAATTCATACAAAACATAGCAGACAAGCATTGGATGCAATGTCTGGTACAACTTGGACTTACAACTCTATGCATATGAGAAAGCAATAAATTGTTGTGAAACTTATTCAAACTCGCTGACCTTGCATGACAATATTTACCGATTTCGTAGAAGTCATGCTTAGATTTTTCTGAATCTACAAAACACATTCAGTAGTAAGAAGTAACAAACTTTGAAGTGAAAGAGAAAGATATTGTAAGCATGTCCGATCGCGATCAAAGTTTTTTGATTGTCTCTCATGGAGAAAGTCAGAGGCGGACCTATGAGAGAGCGCTCCCAGCGACCGCTGGGCAGAAACAAATTTAGGACATGCTTATAAAGTTGAATCTATAGAGAAGTGTACCTGGACATCAATCAGTATCAGCGTATGAAGTTCCATCATGCTAGCTAAGGCAAGAGTGACACTGTGAAAGTGAGGAATAGTGCGTATCTATATGAGCGAGACCTTCCAGCAGCAAGAAGAAGCTTGTTGCACCAGACCACCACTGATGCAGTTCTAACAACCCTGCTTTACGAGTGAAGGTGAGTGTGTATAGCATGCACTAACTTTATCATAAAGTTGTAAAATTAGTCATCAATGTTGTAAAAGTAATAATATTACTCTTCAAAATTGTAATTGAGTTCTTAAAATTGTAATTATTATATTTACTATGTTAGTTATTAAAGTAGTAATATTAGTCTTCAAAATTGTAACCGAGTTCCTAACATTGTCATTATTATATTTCCTATATTAGTTATTAAAATAGTAATATTAGCCTTCAAAATGGTATATTTAGTCCTCAAAATCGCAATTCCAACTTTGAGAACTCAATTATCCTTTTAAGCATTAATATTACCACTTTAAGGACACATGGTAATTAGACATTTTACAGCTTCAACAATTCAATTACAATTTTAAAGACTAATAAAACTACTTTACTACTCATTTTATAACTTTACATTAAAGTCGATGTTACGCGTAGCATCAACACACTGTAAAGAATTTCCCTGCTTTACAATTAAAAAGAACTAGTGTGCCAAAAAAAAATCATTATTAGCACAAAGCAAATAATATCAACAATAAGAATACGTAGAAAACAAAAACATTTGACCAAAAGAAAAGAAAAGAAAACAAAAGCAATTATTGAAGACTTCAAAGACAACTTGCAGGGGGTGATGAAGTAAGTGACTCAATACTTAAGGGGGTGTATTTAATCCAGATTTTAAAAGATTTTGGCTGACTTTTTATAATCCATGGAGTTTGTTAATTCCATAGAATATTTTAATTCTATATAGAGTTGAGCATATTCTATTGGATTTATTTTTCTATGATTATGTAGACTTATAAAGTTCATAGATTATTATCATAATAATAAATAAATTAATTAACATTATCAAACACACAAACAATATACAAAAATAAAATTATGAGTCAAAATGAAATGCTTTTATATAATGTCATATGCAACTACTTTTAAAATCGTTACCAAGTTATCCAACTCCATATAAGAATTCATTAAACCGATTAATCAAAGGTACGTATGCAATTAAAAAAATACATTAGAATGCAGCATACTCTCCCATTTCATTATCATCATTAACCTCTTGATTCTCACCATCCATGTATTCTTCATTATTCTCATTGTCTTGATCATCATTATTATCGTCTTCATTTTCATCATCATCATTCCTCGGCCTATCGTCCCACATAGCATCGGCAATAGTAGTTCTCCAAGCATTAGCTTCCGCTCTTTGTTGTCGTTGGCTTTGAGAAAACAATTCAAGATTCTCATCTTCCATGTCAAGATATGGTGGAAATTGATCATCTTCTTCTTCAATAGGAAATTCATCGGAGCGACATTCTTTTCTAAGAAAATTGTGTAGTCCGACACAAGCTAGCACCAACTCCGCTTGTGTCACAAATTGGAATGGAGGCGCGGTTTTGAAAATAGTAAACCGCGATTTAAAGATACTAAATATTCTCTCAATCACATTCCTTAATGATGCATGACGGAGATTGAATAACTCACTAGCATTTCTCGGGTGACGACCTTGACCGCCAAAATCTTTTAAGTGGTATCGTCCACCACGTAATGGAGCCAAAAATTGGCGTCGATTAGCAAATCCGCAATCCACGCTAAAATATTTACCTAAAAGTATAATATCTTATCATTAGCATGACGAACATAATAAAAATAATTTTTTAAAAAGTTGATATATATATATATATAATTACCTTGAGGGACTTCAAGTCCAATCCATTTCTTCTTGATAATGCATCGGTTAGCAATTTTGAATCATGTGCCGAACCTTCCCACCCACTAAGCACATACATGAATTCCAAATCGAAGTTGCATGTTGTCAAAACATTTTGAGATTGAATACCATGACGGTTACGGTAGCTACTTACTTCTCGTCCTTTCACTATGGCGGGAATATGAGTTCCATCAATAGCACCAATACAATCCTAAAATAATAAAATTTAAACAATTTATATAGGTCATATAGGGAAAAAAATATATATCAAAATCAATCAGTTTTACTCATACTTTAACTTTTAAAAAAAATCATACCTTAAAATAAGGGTAGAATCTTGTACTTTCCCTAATTTGAGAGGGCACACCTCCAGACTTGACCATCATTTGTGGTGCTATCGTGTTTAAAGCCTTCAAGGTTTTGTGGAAGTTTTGACTAGTAGTGAAGTGTGAGCAGCCAAACCTTTGACGAACATTACAATACCGATCATTGTGACCAACAATAAGCAAGAATGTAGCCACCATTTCTTCAACACAAATATACCTTGTATCTTCCAAAAGAGTTCTTTGTCTAATAATGTCGCACAACTTTAGGAACACATCTGGATACATTCTATACAGCTCTCAAAAACTTTGTGGGTCTCCCTTTAGCATATTTTGTATAAAATAATATGTCGTCCGAGTAATTGGTCGTCGTTTAAGAGATGGTTTGATACGTTATGCATCACAATCAGGTTCTCTTTTAATAAAATGATTAACGCTTGAATTGCCGTCAATAAGTACTTAACTGTTTCGTATATCTTCTTCCATTTCTTCTTCATCAATTTCTTCCTCCCATATTTTATCCATTTCCAAACCTAATTTCCTGCATTGACAAACAAATTAATAAAGACACAATCCAAAACTTGCAATAACAAAATATGACAGAAAGATGATATTTTTGACTCTCCATGCCATCGTTCCTACTCATATTCCTGAAGATTTAGGATTCCAAATACAAAACTGTTTCACAGGTAAATAATAGACACATACAGCTACAATCTTACAAAATTTCACAATTTATGGTCTTTTAAGGAGAGAGATATAGTCCTCTAAAGTGGACTGAAAAATCTGGTAGAGAGCTGATATTTCTGACCCTCTATCATTCTTACTCATATTTCAGATGATTTAGGATTCTAAATATAAAACTGTTTCACAGATAAATAATAGATACATGCAGCTACAATCTCACAAAATTTCACAATTTATGGTCTTTTAAGGAGAGAGATATAGTCCTCTAAAGTGGACTGGAAAATCTGGCAGAGAGCTGATATTTCTGACCCTCTATCATTGATACTCATATTCCGGAAGATTTAAGATTCCAAATGCAAACATTTTTCACAAGTAAATAATAGACATATACAGCTACAATCTCACAAAATTTCACAATTTATCGTCTTTTAAGGAGAGAGATATACTCCTCTAAAGTGGACTGAAAAATCTGGCAAAGAGCTAAATAAACATAACATAACGTAGAAAAGACATAACTCATACGAAGTCATACAAATTCAAACAAACATAACCAAATATGCTCATCATAACTCCAAAGAACTATTGCTCTTGCTTCTTGCATGCCTAATGATACGACCCGAATCTTGATTACCTTTTTACCGTTTTATCTTTTATTTTTACGTTCCGAGGAATTGTTGTTACGATTCGGAAGTTCTAAATGTTGACTTTTAATTAAGTTGACCCGATGAAGAATTTTATTTCTCGACGAGATAGAGGATGTTGAAACAAGTTCGTTGACGTGTGACACGTTTAATTTGGAGCTCGTGTGAAAAAGTAACCACGTAAAATTTGTAATTTGGCGATTTTGGACGAGTATAAATAGTGGGGAATGAAATTTTCCGAAATAGGAAACTTTCATTTATTTTTTTTTTTTTCTGTTCTTTTCCTTTTCTCTTTCTCTCTCTCCTCTTTCCCCGATTCGGCCCGAAACCGCCGACCACGCCGCCCTCCGCACATCTCAGCCGTCCGGTCGAACTAGACCGCCGCACCGGTCCCGTTAGAACCAGCTCGGCTTTCTCTTCAAGTCTGCAGCAGTGGCGCGACGTGAAACGCCGCCGTTGGGCCTTACGACACTCGAAACCGACAGCCCCCGATTGGACGGAACTCTCTCCTCCGGCCACCGTTCGACTCCATTCAGGTCGAGAATCGAAGGTCTCGGCCTGTGTAGCAATTGTGTGTAAGGAATCAAACCAATTTGTAGCAGGTAAGGAGAATTGAGAATTTGAAATTTCTAGGATTTTTGATTTCGAATGGAGGATTGTGACTTTGATTTTTTGATGCAATTGGAGGTTGAATTTGTGTTTGGGATGTTGTAAGGAGTCGATTAAGGGTTGTTTGAGGTTTGATTGGATGAATTTTGGTGATTTGTGAACTTGGGAGAATTTGCTGCCGTGCCGGCCGCTGTTTGCGGCGGCTTGGGCTGTTTTTGGCGGTGGGGATGAAGGGGATGAGTTCCTGAGGTGGTGGCGATGATATTGGGTGAATTTGGAGCTGATTGGAGGTGTTTTTGGCCTCCGTGGCGGAGCTGCGGCTGCTGGCGGCGTGAGGAAGAAGATGAATAGTAAACAGTAAAAAGTGAAAAGTAAAACGGTAAAAGATGAATAGTAAACGGTAAAACAGTAAATAGTAAAAGTAAAAGGTAAACAGTAAAAGTACATGGTAAATAGTAATTCTGACTTTAACTATTTACTGTTGACTTTCTAAATTACTGTTTGACCAGTAAATATTACGGTTGACTTATTGTAAAAAAGAGTAAAAGCTGATTAAAAGGGTTTTACGACGAAATAATCAGTAAAAGAATAGATCGGATTCCGGATGGGTGTCTTGAGTAATTTTGGACGTAAATGGTTTTGGTATTTGAGACGTAATTCCAATACCGATAATAAGAATTTAAAAAATTGGATTATTCGGACGAGTGAGGACGTCTGTGGATTTAATTTCTATAATCCAATTTCGAGTTTTGAAATATGTTTTTAAACCCGTCTCTGTTACGGGTCGAGAAGTTACTCGACGGGACGAGAGCGCGGAATATCGACACGTTCGGCCGTACAGTGAGTGGATTTTTATTTTAAATAATAAATAAATACATGTATATATAGTTTTCGATATTACTTTACGGCATAGTGGATATGTCGGATATATATGAATATATTTTGAGGCTATTATACTATTTATGATTATTATAAGCCTTAGATATGCGGTCGGAGACCGTACTGATTATTATATATAGGGGAAGCGTACTTTCGGTTTGTTTTCGGATTTTCACCATATCAGGGTCTAGATATATATTGATACTAGCTAGCTTAATCGCCTGATCCCATGCGAGTTGACGACTTGACCACATAGGTCAGATTCACGCTCGGTGGTCGACGTGTACAGGCAGAGCGTGGGACGCTATAGAAAGTCTTGGAGGCTCGACCCTTAGCCTGGGAGGCTACTATTAAATGGTGGTAATGACGTTCTCCTATCTTATTATATGACCAATGAGATTGGTCATGATTTTTATATTATGTGGTTTTCGGGAATATTTTCTCTATGAGACTTTCTAATTTTAATAAATTCCCGAACCAGCGGGCCTGGAGTTTTTATATGACCAATGGGATTGGTCGAGAAATATTATAAATTGATTTTCAAAAGTATATTTTTTTTGAATATATATAAACAAAATGATTATTTGTTTATTGGATTATATCAACGGGGCTGATTTTTAAAATACGATTTTCTTAAAACGTGAGACGTTTTATTAAAATGCATGCATTGTGGTTTTTATTTCTAAAACATTGGGAAAGTAATGCAAAACTTTCAGATAAAGTATTATATTAAATTATTTTATTTTATCCACTCACTCTAACGTTTTTAAATTACTTTCCCCTGGGTCCTTCGTTTTAAACCGCCCAGTGTGCAGTCTAGTTATCGAGGTCAAGGGTACTCGGAGTCGAGATATAGTCGTCGTCTTTGCTTCCGCTTGGTAGAATCCGTTGATCTTTTTACTTTTTGATTCTTGTATCCCCAATTCTTTATTAGATTGCTCTGATGGATTGTGAATCAATTGAAATTGATCTTATGTTTAATTGTGGAAGTTGTTTGATTATAGGGGAGCAGGTGGCTCCTTTGAAGTGTTTTATGTTTTGTTTGACAAGTTTGGGTTGTCCATTTTAAGAGAGGTCATGCCGATTTTTTTTCGGTAAAATCTCTCTTAAGGTGGTCCCCGCTGGACCTTATTCGGGTTTCAGGGTGAAATCTGGATCAGGTCCAAAGATAAAACCATGAGGGCGGGGCCTAAAGCGGACAATATCCTAAGTGTATGGGCTGGGCTGTTACAATTGGTATCGGAGCCTGTCCCCGGCCGGAAGTATGCCGACGCGGACGTTGGACCCTAAGGGGGGTGAATTGTGATGACTTGACCTGACCTGGCTAGGGAAGCTAGTAGGTAGGTAGGTCACACATCTCACATCGCCCGAGGGAGAGTGGATGCTGTGCTTATATATGTAGAGCTAGCTCAATACTTAAGGACGCATTTTGGGGGCTCAATGGCTTCGGAGGGGATGAGAACTCCGAAGTTAAGCTTGCTGAGTCCAGAGCAATCTCAGGATGGGTGACCTACTGGGAAGTTGCTTGTGAGCTCCCAGAAATAAAACCGTGAGGAGAGTGCCCAAAGCGGACAATATCGTGTTACGGCGGAGCTGATCCCGGGATGTGACACCTAAAGCCCAGACGTACTGCCGAACCAGATCAAATCAATTATTCAAATCTCTGAAAAGAAGACATAATGAGAAAGAGCAAGTACCAATTGGTTATCAGAGATAGGAGGTTGATGTCGCAGTCCGTCAAGGTCAGTTCGTCTTCTCCTCTTACTGTTTGACGTTTCATCTTCGAAGTGAAGAAATAGAATACGTCAAAATCTCTTGTGGTCTGGCAAGATTTCTTTAGGGTTTTGGTATTTATAGTAAGCACTAAAAAATCCTACAAAATTGATGAGATAATAGAGTCCTTAAAAGTCTACCAACTTTTGAATACCACAGGAATTTGATGGATAATTTTAAATTCGGATTGAATACCAATAGATTTGTAAAGACTTTTTAAAATCTGAATTGAATACCTATGGACTTTTGAAATACAAAAAAATCTTATAAGATCTTAATTGAATACACCACCTTTATTTTCCTGTGTCTGTAGGAAACAACACAGAATTATTATTAGCCAAATCCGAGAAGAGTAATCAGAGGAAGTTGCATGCAAACTAATATCAATATATAGATAGAATCCATTAAAAAAGAAAGTTATAAAGTTACGTAAATTTCATAAAATCTAGTGCTTCATATAATTTAACGGTCTTAACAAGTATTTATTGGAATATTGGGTATATTTTTCTCTTTTTTATGTTTTGTATTTTCCTTTGTAGTATATGTTTTTTTTTAAACACCGTCAAATACATGAAATGCAAAGTGGGAACAATTTAAGAATATTTGATCAATCTAAATTAGATAAGACTAACATCTCAAACCCAATTGTGAATCAGGTAAAGAAGGTGAATACATTGCAAAAGGTTGAGCTAGACACAGCAAAAATGGAATTTGAGAAGATACACATAGGGGTAGAGCTCAGCAGGGTCGCACAGATCATGCGGTGATATGCTTGTTTAAGAATGCGATTTTTGTGTCATGGTGGGACGGCTAAAGTGAGAATTTTTGTTGATGACGATAATTTTGGGTCGGCTAGAGCTTGTGGTGGCATATTTGGATTTTTGAAGAAGTGGAGCGATTGCAGACTGTGCAAGTCAGTCTGCGCAAAAGAGGCAGGTTCAAGTGTTTTTTTGGTATGTTATTGTTTTTTGGTTTTCAAGTGTTTTATTTTTCAAATGTTTTACAGTTGAAAACATAACATCGTGGTGTAATTTTTTAGCCCACTTGGCCAGTTACCGCGGTTTTTTATACTTTATAAATTAAGTAAATCTCAAATTTTCTAACATGCATGTAACTGTACTATGGCTAAATTAAGATATAATATGGTCATCAATTATCAAATGAACCAGGAAGATATAAACCAAATTAACCGTAAAACAAACCTAATTTTTTAAACTCCACATTCTAAACTTATATAAATAGCCAATGACTCATAGTCTTTAAAGTACAATATTAAGAGAATAAGATAAATTTGTGCACGTTATGACCAAACATCATGGTTTTATCAAACATGAAATCATTGATCGTCATTGTACTTCTCATTAACATGGTAGCGTTGAACTGTGGGGCCACACTAAATAGAAAATTTCTTAACCCCGGAGTACTTGATCCTTGTCAAAGACTAGGTGGACCACACCCGAGCTGTCATCCAAATAACAACAATGCGGGACCGAATACACTTGGTATGAGCACTCCTGGTGAGCGCAAAGATGCTAATCCTTACCAGCGCGGTTGCTCAAAACTTAAGACATTGTCGCTCACTATGACGGTCACAATGAAAGTATTCAAGGGATGAAAAAAAATGTTCTAAGCAAAGAATAATTATGAGTGTTATGAGCGGGAAATATCCGTAGAAACTTATAATAACTCGAGTACTTGTGTGGATGAAAGTACATCACTTAAGGTCAAAATATTGACTTGCCCTCTTAATTTCCGTATTTCTTGATTGGTATCTTATGTGGAGTAGGAGCTGATGGCACGTATTGTGTGATCTTGCAATTATTTACCGGAATGTTGGATACTTTATTCTCTTGTTTATTTGTTATCTACTTCGTATTTTATGAGTTTTTTTCTTTCTTAAACACCGCTAAATACAAGAATTGCATAGTGGCAACAATTTAAAATTATCTTGTCGATCTAAATTAGCTAGTTATGTAATCTATTATGTTTTTTTTTGGAAGAAATACGTATTGGATGCCAACCAAAATGTTATCCTCTCGATTTCAATATGAACAATAATCTAAAATAGCGCATCTGATGGAAATTTATATGTAAAAAAAGCTCTCTATTAGAGAAACTTACAGCATAAGCTATTAGAAAGGAACACAATAAGACGAATAACTCATAGGCAACTGTGAATGAGGAATACACTATAAAAGGTTGAGTTAGACTGCAATGATGGAATTTGAAAAGCTAGATAGAGGTGTGGAAATCAGTCGCAGGTTAAGCGGTGATATTGTCACGGGATGGTTTCTTTGCTCCTCCAAACACTGTGCGGCCTTAGAGTTGATCGCCTTCTCGAAAAATCTAAGTCAGGCTCGACCTCCAACGCAGCGGAATAAAACCAACACAAGAAAGCAAGAATGCTAAACACTTAGAGGATTGTGAGAAATGAACTTTGTATTAGGTTGTGTATGCTTTACAAGGATTTAAGGACTCAATTGCTTGACATCTACCTCTCACTATCTACCTCATATTTATAGCCTAGCTTCCCCTTAATGGATGGCTAGGATTGATTTGATCTAATGGCTACAATCTACTCTTCTAGAGTGTGCATTAGAAATATCTACAATGAAGGTTCTATAGAAGAGTACTCTCCAAGGTTCTAGAGAATTCTCCAAGCTCTTAGAGTTCTCTAGATTTCTCTACCATGCTCTAGGTTGCTCCCCTTGGATTTGGGCCTTGTGTCATGGGCTAAACCTCACTCATGGGCAGACCATGACATTCTCCCCCACAAAAGTCGGCGGCGTGCTTGTTGCTGTTGCGAGTTGCTCGCGCTCGAACTCCTCGATCTTGCCCTTGAATTGCCACAAAGACTTCTCTTTCTCCCAACTTGCCTCGGACAATGGCAGCCCCTTCCACTTGACAAAGTACTCGGTGTACCTCGGTATCCTCTTCTTTCGCACCTCTCGTTTAGCTTCAATAATCTCCACTTCTTTGTCAAAGGAAGTCGTTACGTATGCTTGCTGGGACTCACTTCGTTCAGGCGCCTCGACATCGTCATGGTGAGGCTTCAATTGACTCACTTGGAATACCGGGTGCATCTTGGTGTTGGAAGATAATTCCACATGATAGGCAGCTTTCCCGACCTTCCGCAGGATTTTAAAAGGGCCTTCATATTTTCTCAGCAAACTTTTATGAAATTTCATGTTTCCCTGGTGCCGAATAGGATTTACCATGACAAGCACCTTAGAGTCTGGTTGATAGTCCACGTCCCTTCGATGTCGGTCAGCATATTTCTTCATCTTCTTTGCTGCCTTCACTAGCTGTGACCGAGCGAGCTCATTAGCTTGCTGCCATGCCTTGGCCATCTTGTACGCAGCTGGTCTGCTCCTCGTGTAGCCCGACACCAGTGTGCTCAGAGTCAGGGGCTACTGTCTGGTTGCCAACTCGAATGAACTTGTTCCGGTCAACTCGCTATGCTGCAAGTTATAAGAGAATTGGGTTACGTCAAGCAACTTTGCCCAATCTCGTTGGTTTGTGCTCACGTAATGCCTGAGGTATAACTCCAACAAGGCATTGATGCGCTCCGTCTCCCCATCAGTCTGTGGGTGAAAGGCCATGGAGAAGTTCAGCTTTGCCCCGAGTAGCTTGAAGAGCTCCGTCCAGAATCTCGATGGTGTGATTGGGCCGCAGATATCAGCATGTACGAGCTGCAATTTCTTGGAAGCACGCCACTGACTCCTTTTTGGAATCGCCTCTCTGTGTTGCTTGCCTACCAACCAATCGGTACATGACTTAGTTGTAGCTTTTAATGGTGGAATGCCTTTGACCATTTCTCTGTATCTTAATGTCCGCAGCCCCTTATAGCTCAGATGTCCATATCTCCGATGCCAAAGCTGCGATTCATCTTCTGTCATTGTTTGTAAGCAAGTAGAGCTTTCTGGTACCGCACTAGCCAACAACACAAACATCCTATTCGCACTCATCCATGTCTGCATAATCAAACCCCTTCTTGGATGATAAAGCTTGCATACTCCATGCTTTATAAGAATAGCTAATCCCCATTCTTGGAGTTGGCCTATACTGAGCAAATTATTCTTCAAATCCGACACATAATAAACGTCTGTAATCACCTGAGTTGCGCCCTCGATTTTCAGCCGTATATTTCCTTTCCCCATCACTTCCATTCTTGTATTATTGCCCAGCTTCACCGAATGTCTGTATGTACCATCAAAATCCGAGAAGCACTGTCTCTTCCCACACATGTGGTTGCTGCATCCAGAATCTAAGAACCACACCTCTTCCCTTTTTGCATTGTTAGTTTCCACAAAAGCCATCAGAAGCATCTCTTCTTCCTCATCAATCTCAGCATAGTTGGCTTTCTTGTTCCAACTAGGACATTCGTATTGAAAATGCCCTAGTTGATGACATTTATAACATTCCACAGTGGCCTTGTCAAATTGCCTCCCTCTGCCTCTCCCTCGGCCTCTAGTCGCAGCTCCTCTACCTCTGCTTCCTCTTTCATCATAACTAACCTTCAGTGCTTGCTCGTCTCCACCACTCCTTGCGTCTCCACCACTCTTTCGAAACTTCTGCTCATGGACCAGCAACGAGCTTTGTAAGGCATCAACCGAAAGACTATCAATGTCTTTCGACTCTTTAATCGAGCACACAATGTAATTGAAATTCTCGGTAAGAGTACGTAGAATCTTCTCAACGATCTTGACATCCGGCATGTCTTCACCACAGTTTCTCATGTCATTGGCTACCACCATCACTCTCCCGAAATAATCATTGACCGTCTCTCCCGATCTCATCTCCAGTACTTCAAAATCTCTGCGAAGAGTTTGAAGTTGGGCACGCTGCACCCGAGCATTTCCTTGATACTTAACCTTCATTGAGTCCCACAACTGTTTAGCCGTCGCCTTCTGAGTAATTGTCTTCAAGATGGCATTGTCAATGGAATTGAAGAGATAATTCTTGGCCTTCAAATCCTTCAGCCTCGCTTCTTCTAGAGTCTTCCTCTGAGCTGGTATCAATGCTTCTTCACCGGCTGGTTCTGGTTCTGTATAGCCTCCCTGGACGACACTCCAATACTCATTTGATCTAAGGAGATTTTCCATGATCAAACTCCAATGATCATAATCCCCATCAAACTTGGGGATGCACGCTTGTGAAAAGCTGTTACCCTCAGCCATCGTCACACTCACCTACACTCGCAGTGTTTCACTCCCAATCTCTCGTGTTTCACTCACTTGAAACTTGCTCACAATCAGGCCTCTTTCGAGGCTCTGATACCAAAATATGAAAGGCTCTTAATCACACACAAAGTTCTGAATCGAGCATCTCGATCGCTGACAATGCTCTTTGGCACTCCCCAATATTTCAGCACGTGTTTTAGAAATAAGCATGCTGCCTTCTCCGCAGGACACTTGATAGGAGTAGGGATGAATGTCGCATACTTGGTGAACCGATCTACCACCACAAAGATAGATCCACAATCATCGGACTTGGGTAGATTGGTGATGAAATCCATGCTTAGACTCTCCCATGGTCTAGCTGGAGTGGGAAGGGGTACCAGAAGCCCCCCCGGATGCTTTTGCTCCACCTTGTCATGTTGGCACACGAGACACGTCTTCACATACGAATCTACATCGTCTCGTATTTGTGGCCAATAGTAAGTGTCGCTCAGTAACACCAATGTGCGATGAGTGTCGAGGTGTCCAGCCCATTTAGAATCATGGCACTCACTTAACACTTCTCTCCGCAGATTGTCTCATTTTGGCACATAGAGCCGCATCCCCGTCGTGTAGAGTAACTCATCCTCGAACCAGAACCACCTTGTCTTTCCACTCTTGACAAGCTCCACAAGGTTCACAGCTTAGGAGTCGTGGACCAGTCCCTCCTTGATCCTCCCCATGAGGGTGCTCTTCGGTGTGATTACGATAGGTGCTAGTTCGGCCTTCCGGCTTAGGGCATGCGCAACCACGTTCTCCTTTTCTTACTTGTACTCCAACATGTAGTCGAACTCGGCAAGAAACTGATGAGTGCCGCGAGGCTCACATAATAATAAACCCTACAATCGTTAGTAGTATAGAAATAAGTAGGGATCGTTCTAGCAGGGGATTAAGGGTACCTGAAACATGAGAATGTTAGACAAAAACATATATATACAAATAATGTCACGTTATTCACATATATACAAAACATGAAATCATGGGGGTATGATGAGGTTCGGCAGCTATAGGACTACCTCTAAACTATTGCACGAAATTAAAGCACGAAATTAAATCCTAAAACTACTATGTACAAGTGATCATCATCTTTCACACTAAGCAATTCACACAAAAGACTCTTTAATATGTAGACTTGCATGCAAGAAAGTAAGGAACAAGTATTGATGCTATTTAGACTTAACCAATTTCGATCCCAATTAGAGCCTACGAGGTCATCCAATCGTTTGATTACTTAAGTTTTTAAGATTAACTACGAGTATAATCCTAAGGTTATGCTAACTGGTTTTACACGTTTAACATTTAAGCACATGAATCACAAATCGAAGACAAGCGAACAAGCAAGATTGTCAATTTTCTTATTATTTTGCAAGTTCTAAGGTTATTAACTCTAGATGAGTAAAGTGATTAAGAAAACTACGAGTATGACTCAACCAAATTACTCTAGCTCATGAAACCTAGCACTTAGAATTTCATGCTTTAAATAATAAATGCTTTAAACAAAACTAGTGTGTCGATTTGATGCCCTAACCTTAGATTACTAATCGAATTAAGTTCTATATCATGCATCAAATACCTATTGTCCTAATTATCATACACATGAAATTTACATGCTAAAATCACAAAACCTAAAAGAGGCACATGCTTTATTTGGCAATGGTGGTAAACCTAAAAGATCTTTTCAATCACTTTCAAAATCAAAGTATTTTATGACTAAAATCGTTTTGAAAATCAACAAGAGTGAGTTCTAGTAATACTCGAGTTCATGAAAAGCTATTGCATATAGTCATCGAATAATCAAAGAATTATGAGGTTTCATGCTTCCTACGAATCTATCGAATTTGATCTTTTATCACTCAAGAAGAAAGCAAATTGGCTCTAAAGCTCACATTGGTTATTTTTGAACAAACTAGCTAAAACATGCATGCTTCATTAATCAACAAGTCCTACATGCTATACCAATACACATAATCCATGAAACTCACAATTTAAATTGTATGCACAACCATCATCTATGTATGCAAAGAGGAGAAAAACATCATTGACATATTAGGGGCATCCTAATACTCGAAACAAACAATTTAAACACTCTCGTTTTGTGTTACAATTTTCTGAAGCACACGAAAACATAAACGAAACATGTAAACCCACCCCGCACTTAGAAAATTACATTGTCCTCAATGTAAGCATAAAAATATAGCAAGTAACTTCCTAAGCATGCAATAGTCTACCATATTCCAACATATCATCACAAACCAAAGAAAAAGAGAAGGGTTAGGAAATTGCAAACTCAGTGATGGCTTCTTCACTTTTCTTTGATCGACTTGGGTTGCCTCCCAAGTAGCGCTTTGTGTTTATAGTCCATAGCCTAGACTTTTCACCATTGTAAATCGGATGTGTTCATCGCGTTCCAAACACTTGGAGCTCGGCAATAAATTACTCAAGAAGATGTTAATTGTATGTGGCCTCCATATCATCATGTAACATTGTCATGGTAGCACAATGGAGGGGCTGCCTCTCGGCAGTATGATGTATCGGCGTGTCTGGTGTCGTATCGGTGGCTGCAACCGGCGTATCGGCAGTAGGGTGTGGCTGAAAGCATGGCTTGGCAGAAGGTGTCTTCTCGGCAGCACTGCTGGTAATGGCAGGTCCGGCATAAGGTACGGCTGCAGTTGCATTGATGGGCTGCCTCTCGGCCGTGGGCAACCGTGGTTCTTCCAAACTTATCTCCTCATTGAGTGCGTCAAATGGCTCATAATATGGCTTGAGGCGATGGCCATTTACTTTGAATGTGTTTCCCGTGACTTCGTTACGAATCTCAATGGCTCCATGAGGAAAAACTTGAAAAACAATAAATGGACCAAGCCAACGAGAGCGCAACTTACCCGGAAAAAGTTTGAGTCGTGAGTGATACAAGAGAACTTTTTGGCCAACTTCAAACCTCTTCCCTCGAAGCATCTTGTCATGAGCAACTTTGGTGTTTTGATTATAAATCCAAGCGGCATCATAGGCTTCATTCCGTATTTCTTCAAGTTCATTGAGTTGAAGCTTCCTATGAAGGCCGGCCTCATCGATGTTCATATTGAATGCTTTAATCGCCCACCATGCTTTGTGCTCAAGTTCCACCGATAAGTGACATGCTTTGCCATATGTTAACCGAAAAGGTGACATACCTATCGGAGTCTTGTACGCAGTCCTATAAGCCCACAAAGCATCATCGAGACGATCACTCCAATCCTTTCTTGAAGGTCCAACGGTTTTCTCAAGTATTTGCTTGATCTCTCGATTACTTACCTCGGCCATGCCACTTGTTTGGGGATGATAAGGTGTAGATACCTTGTGTGTGACCCCATACTTCTTCAATAAGGCCTCAATGGTGCGGTTGCAAAAGTGGGATCCTCCATCACTAATCAAGACTCTTGGAACTCCAAAACGTGAAAAGATGTTAGTCTTGAGAAATTCGGCAACCACTTTGGCATCGTTGGTGCTTGTAGCCTTCGCTTTGATCCACTTTGACACATAATCAACCGCTAGCAAGATGTAGAGAAAACCCTTACTTAAAGGAAACGGCCCCATGAAGTCAATCCCCCAAAGATCATGAATCTCAATAGAAGTAATGGAGTTTAATGGCATTTGATCTCGTGGACCGATATTCCCCATTCTTTTGCATCGATCACATGACTTACAAAACATGTAAGCATCCTTAAAAATTGTAGGCCAAAAGAATCCACATTCAAGTACCTTTAAAGCGGTCTTCTTTGCTCCAAAATGGCCTCCACACGTCTCACTATGACAAAGCTTTAGAATCGGTTGATGCTCATGCTCGGCAACACATCTTCGAAGCACTTGATCACCACATTGCTTCCATAAATATGGCTCATCCCAAAGATAATGACGAGCTTGCTTGATGAGCCGAAGTCTTGCTTGTTTTGGCATGGTGCTAGGAAGTTGCCGAGTGGCTAGGTAATTGGCCAAGTCGGCATACCAAGGCTCATGTACTTCAAGTCGAAAAAGTTGCTCATCTGGAAAGGTTTCACATAGGGGCAGCTGATCCTCCTCCATAATAAGGCGACTTAAATGATCGGCTACAACATTCTCCACTCCTTTCTTGTCTTTGATTTCAATATCGAACTCTTGAAGCAAAAGAATCCATCGTATGAGCCTCGGCTTAGCATCCTTCTTTGTCATAAGATATCTCAAAGCGGCATGATCACTATAAACAATGACTTTGGAATTCAAAAGATATGATCGAAACTTTTCCAAAGCAAAAATTACCACTAAGAGTTCTTTCTCCGTGGAAGTGTACTTGAGTTGAGCATCATTGAGAGTCCTTGAAACATAGTAAATGGCACACGGCTTCTTCTCTACACGTTGACCAAGTACCGCTCCAAGCGCATAATCACTTACATCGCACATAAGTTCAAACGGCTCCTCCCAATTTGGGGAAATCAAAACCGGCGCCGTACACAATGCACCCTTCAATCGGCAAAATGCCTCCTCACATGCTTCCGTCCACTCGAACGTCACCTCCTTTTGTAACAAGTTGCTCAATGGCTTTGCAATTGAAGAAAAGTCTTTGATAAATCTTCGATAAAACCCCACATGGCCAAGAAAACTTCTCATGTCTCGCACATTATTAGGGCTCAGCAATGCTTGAATAAGCTCCACTTTGGCTTTGTCAACCTCTAAGCCTCTTGCCGAAATAATATGCCCAAGTACAATACCTTGCGTGACCATGAAGTGACACTTCTTCCAATTGAGCACAAGATTAGTCTCTACACACCTCTCAAGTATCTTCTCCAAGTTCCCCAAACAAGTATCGAAGTTGCTCCCATAAACACTAAAGTCATCCATAAAAACTTCGATAATGTCTTTAATAAAATCCGAGAAGATAGCATACATACATCTTTGAAAAGTTCCGGGTGCGTTGCAGAGGCCAAATGGCATTCGTCGATAAGGAAAAGTGCCAAATGGACAAGTAAAAGTGCTCTTCTCTTGATCATCCGGGTGTATCATAATTTGGTTGTATCCACTATATCCATCAAGAAAGCAATAAAAAGAATGGCCGGCCAACCTCTTTAGCATTTGATCCATAAACGGCAAAGACATGTGATCCTTCCTTGTTGTAGCGTTGAGCTTCCTATAGTTGATGCACATCCGATGACCGGTTATAAGTCTTTGTGGCACAAGCTCATTCTTCTCATTCTTGACAACCGTTACACCACTCTTCTTTGGCACTACTTGCACGGGAGATATCCACTTACTATCCGAAATTGGGTAAATCACCCCACAATCAAGCAACTTGATGATTTCATCTTTCACTACCTTCATCATTGGAGGGTGAAGGGAACGTTGAGCCTCCTTAGTTGGCTTTGCTCCTTCCTCTAGCAATATACGATGAACACAAGTAGTATGGCTTATTCCCTTGATATCCGCTAAGGTCCACCCTATAGCGGTTTTGTACTTCTTAAGCACACTTATCAAATCATATTCTTGCTTCTCACTAAGCATTGAAGACACAATAACCGGTAAAGTATCTTCTTCTCCGAGATAAACATACTTTAAGTGACTAGGAAGTTCTTTTAGTTCTAACTTTGGGGCCTCTTCCACACTTGGACGAAATTTGGTAGTGGCATTTGGAATTGACAAGAACGAGCTAAACTTGGCATAGGGCCGAGCCTCAAACTCGGCACAAACTTCTTGGATTGTCGGCGTCAATGCCTTCATGGCGTCTTCACTTGCCCGTTCTCCCTTCTTGTCAAAACCGACCCCTTGCTCGATCGCTAATTGCTATGCGTCAAGCGAGGTCGACATAACTTGCTCGACCTCCTCCAACATGTCTATGGCTCGGCACTCCTTCAAATCGGCACAAGGAAATTTCATGGCATCAAAAACATTGAACTTTATCACATCACCATCAAACTGCATCGTTAAGTTGCCCTCGGCGACATCTATCTTTGTGCGTGCTGTCCTCATGAATGGTCGACCAAGTAACAATTGAGTGCTATTAACCGGCGAGTCCTCCATCTCTACAACATAAAAATCGGCGGGAAATATGAGTTGGTTTACTTGAACAAGCACATCTTCCATATAGCCCTCCGGATACTTGCTTGAACGATCCGCAAGTTGAATAATGACATTGTCCTTCTTGAGAGGCCCTATACTCAATGTTTGGTACACATTGAGTGGCATGACATTGATCGATGCTCCCAAGTCTAACATCACATCCTCGAAACGAGTGTTGCCTATCACACAAGGCACATTGAAGCTTCCCGGATCTTTCATCTTTGGTGGTAGCTTCCTTTGAATAACGGCCGACACCGTTTCGCTCATAGTCACCACACGAGTCTCCCTCGTATGCCTCCTAACCGTGCATAACTCTTTGAGAAATTTAGCATACTTTGGCACTTGCTTAATGCATTCTAACAAAGGGATGTTGACTTGCACTTTCCGGAAAATCTCCAACACCTCCTCATCGGACTTATCCTTTTTCGATCTAGCAAAACGAGAAGGGAATGGAATGTTTGATTGAGGCACCCCTCCCTTACTCATTTGGCTTGGCAGTAACTCACTCTTCGATGTTGCGGGATCACGTTCAAGCTCGTTGCGCAGCCCCTCTTGCTCGGCAACCTTCTTCTTCTCGGTTCTTCCCTTCTCGGATGCAGCTCCGGCAGCAGCATTACCGGCTGCCCTATTCTCGGCTGCTTCTCTTGTGGCGTCTCCTTGGCTGCCGGCAATGACAGGTCCGGCAGCTTGCTCCTCCTCCTCGATCACATCGAGCGAAATAGTTTTCTTTTTAGGGCTCTTTGGAGGCAACAACTTCCTTCTATTTCGAGTTTGAATAATCTTTGCATGCTCATTCCTCAGATTGGGAATTGTATTACTTGGCAACTTCCCTTGCTCATTGAATCTTCCCATGAAGTCCACCACTTGTCTCATTTGAGTCTTGAGCTCACCAATATCCTTTTGTTGATTTTGTTGCCCCACAAGCAACGCTTGAGTAGCACTTGAAAGAGATTGGAGCAAAGCATCGTAGTTCGGATTACTCGCTCCTCCTTGTGGTTGGCTCGGCAAAGGATGGCTCGGCATGGGTTGGTAGGGCTGCCTTGGCACAAATGGTTGCCTTAGTGCATAGGGTGCGACACTACCTTGGTTCGGTTGCATAGGTGCCCTCAACACGTTATCATTGTTCGCCCATCGAAAGTTTGGATGATCGTTGAACCTTGGATTGAAATTTCCAAACCTTTGTCCTCCTCCAAAACCAGTAGCATTACACTCCTCGACTCCCTCACTTGATCCAAATTGAGGGCATTGTTCAGTTTCATGGCCCTCGGTGCAAATACCACATATTAAGGCACGCTTCTTCATAAAATTGCTCACCAAGTCGGCGAGCTTGTCAACTTTTTCCTCTAACTTTGAGCTTGAAGACGTCTCATGCACCGTCTCATTTCGTGGCACATTGTTTCGTGCCATGTCAAATTGTTGGTTGTTCAAGGCACGAACTTCCAACAAATTCCTTGCCGGTCCTGCATTCAACTCCAAGAAACTACCTCATGCGGCCGAATCAAGAAACTCCCTCTCCATTACGCGCAATCCCTCATAGAAATATTGCAACAGGAGTCCATCACTAATGCCATGTGATGGACATAAAGAGACAAGAGACTTGAACCTCTTGTAGTAGTCGAAGAAAGTCTCATCTCCGGTTTGCTTCACACTTGTTATTTGCTTCCTCAAATCCGTGATATGTGAAGCGGGAAAGTACTTGAGTAAAAACTCATCCATCATAGAATTCCACAAAACAATACGACCATTAGGCACCTCAAACAACCACTCCTTTGCCTGATCTTCCAATGAGAATGGAAAGGCCTTCATCTTGAAGTGTTGCAAATCGGTCCCTCTCAGACACATAGACTCCATGGTGAAGTTAAACCATTGTAGATGCTTGTTGGGATCCTCACTTGGCATTCCATAAAACGATTTCAACTTGTGGAGGAATCCACTCCTCAATTCAATCTCTCCGGTCTTATCGGTCTCCAAAGGAGGGTAAGTGATATTGGAAGGTACGGCTCCTCCTCCTCCGGCAACATGACCATTCTGTGCTCTTATCGAAGTCATTATCACTTGCTCAACAACTGGCTCGGCGAAGGCTTCAAATTCGGGTTCTTGGAGATCAATTGATGGTGATATGACGGATGGAGAGCTCGGCAAAGGGACAGCCGAGCTAGGTGGTGATGTGCTCGGGCTGCTTAGTTCGGATGGAAGCAGCGGTACAAACAAAGTGATGGCGAGCTCTTGGTTTAAACGTTGCAATCGACCTCTATGATCTCGTGTCCAAATATTAGATTCGGACATGTACTATTCTGAAATTTTGCAACATTTAAAACAAGTTAGAACATAGTAAAGAAATAAAAAACAAGAATATACATCATTACAAGCCACGACATTGGTGATTACAAAACAATTTTCAATCAATGGCACACATATACATGGATCGGCAAAGAAGAGATACAATCGGGAAAGAGAGAGAAATTCGAAATAATTTGTGTACATGTAATCTCTAAGTCTAATCTCTTTTAAAAATTTGTTCTAACTCTCAAGGTACGTGGAGCAGAGGAGATAACGGTGCAATGGACTGATACAGCCCCCGGTAGTATCATGCTTTACCCGATATACCTCCAGAGTTCGAACCACACAAATTGTTTTGTTTTGAAGAAAATAGATCACATATGTCAAGTTATCTTCTAGCGTCTAAAGTGAGGTGATGCTTCGGCCCAAGCTATCAACTAGTTCGAGCGTGTTTTACTTTTCAAAGGCGGTGTTGTTAAGATTCACGGAGGGCGAACCCCCTACAGGAACCAGGCATGACTCGTTGTTGGTCACCACGGGGAGCGAACTCCCTATCGACTCACTCACCGAGAATGAACATCAGTCTGTGGGCCTTGAGATCCAGTTAAACAAACCTGAGAACCATATCAATGAAACTAACTTGCCCCATACTTTGTAAAACAAACTCGGGTCACTAGCGGTCTACAAGTGTTGATCAAAGCTGATACGTCCCGAACCTTGTCCAATTTCTGAGTAAATTCATTTAAATTTTACGCTCTTGAGTATTGTTTTATTTTGGTGGTTGAGCGGAAATCGTTTGGGACGAGAGGGAGAAAACGTTAAATTGAATCGTTGGGTTGAGTTTCGTTTCGTTGAAGAAAATTTAAAAGGGTGTGTCGGAAATTAAGTTATTTCCGAATTGGGCATGGTATAAATAGGGAGAATGTTTCCATTTTGGGAAACATTCCCTTTTCTTATTTATCCCCCCCTTTTCTTTTCTTTATTTCTTCTTCCTCTCCCTCCAGCCCGAGACTCCACCGACACCACCACCTGCCACCTTGGTCCGGCCACCAAGCTGAGCCCCCACCGGCGCCGGACGACGCGCGCCAGCCCCCTTGTCCTCCCAGCAGCAGCGGCATGGCGCCCTCGCCGACGTGCAGCCGTGTGCAGCCCCCGAACCATCACCTCAGTGGAGGTGGAACTCCTTTGGCCGGCCACCTCTTGGCCCGATTTGAGGGGGGAAAGAAAGGACTTGGAGTGGGTATCAACTCCACCAAAGGATTCGGACTGAATCGACCCAGGTAAGGAAATTTGAAGATTTGAAATTTCTAGGGTTTATAATGAACAGTGCCGAATTGGGGGTTTTTATAAATTGACCCCCTTAGGCTTGAAATTGGTGATTGTTGTAGAAGAGAAAGCTGTTAGAAATGTTAAGATGAAGCTTCTATTAAAATTTGGAAATTTTCGGTGGCGGCAGCAGTGTTGACCGCCGCTGCCGCCGGCGGTGCCGCCGCCGTGGGGGTATTTTGAGAATGAAATTTGATTAATTATAATGAATGCAATGAATTAACATTATTTTGGATTTTTTGAAGAATTTAGAAGGGGTTAAGATAATTGTTTAAGGTATTTCGGTTTGTGAATTTGGAAAATTGTGGGCCAATGGTGTTGGCCCTATATCAGCCGCTGTTTGAGATGGCTGCAAGAATTTTTATGGTGGCAGAGAAGAGGGCAGCGGTGGTAGAGAAGTGTTTTGAGTGGTTGAAGGGGTATTGGGAGCTAAATTGGTGCATAGGTTCAATGGTAAAGGTTAAGGGAAGGGATTTAGGCGTGTCGGGATCGCCCAATTATATAAAATTAAGTTTTTCCATATATTTAAGAAAAATTGGATTAACGTTAACATTTGTTCAGGACGTGGGGTCGCTCATTTGACGAGACTTCCGAGAGGCGTCAGGCTTAGGCCATATTTGTGAGTGGACCTTGTTTTAAATTTGATGCATGCATGAATATTTTGAGTATATGAGAGTTATATATATATTTTGGTTATTACTTTGGAAAGGTTTTGAGATTATTGAAAAGCAAAAATGTTATTTAAACGGATATTTCATTTCTATTGGTTTGTTTAAAATGCTTTTAAAGTAAATTAAGTACCCTGAGACTTTTCGAAAAGTGTTTGGAGAATGTTTTGATTATCGAAGAGCAACAATGTGATTTAAATGAATAAACTATTTCTATCGAATTGTTGTAAATGATTTTAAAGCAAGTAAGGTACCTTGATATCCTGAAGCTAATATTTATTGATATTTAGCCGGAAATGGGGTTTTCCGTGGATTATGTGAATGAAACTGTTTGGATATTATGATTTATTATATGTGTTGGTTTCATTTATTTTCTTTGAGGCCAGGCTTCGATTTGATTATATTTATAGGCCTCAGAGGTGCGGTCGGGGACCGTACTATTTCATGATTTTATAGGGGAAGTGTGCCTTGATTTGATTTCGGATTTTTCACCATACAAGGGTCTGTGTATGATTATTGCTAGCTAGCTTAGTAACCTCATCCCACGCGAGGTGACGACTTGACCATATAGGTCAAATTCACGCTCGGTGGTCGACGGAGTGTGGTGTAGAGGTTTAGCTTGGGACGCTATAGAGAGTCTTGGAGGCTCTGACCCTTAGTCTTGGAGGCTACTATTATATGGTGGTTAACATTCCCCTATTTTTAATTGATTTTTACGCATTGGTCAATGGGATTGACCTAGTCATTTAATTATACTCTATATTTGGTATTCGAGACTTTTTATATTTTCTATGATTTTATAACTCCCGAACCAGCAGGGCTGGGAAGTTTTGTATTGAGGATATTAAAGTGAAAGATTGTTTTGAAGCATGCATCATGATTTTATTTTTATAAAATGAGGAAAGTAATAAATTCTCTTTGTTTATATTTATATATATGTGTATTGATTTTTGTCAACTCACGCTAATGTTTTTAAATTACTTTCCCTGGGCTTTTCGTTTTAAACTGCCCAGCTTGCAGAGTTCGGTACTGGTAGGAGGCAAGGTATATAGATCATATTCCGCTGTCAGTTATTGTAGGTTTCCTATTTAACCTACTTGTATCATTTTTCATTTGTCTAGTCGCTCTGATACTTTGTTGATGTTGTAAATTCTCAAATGTTTACCTTTGGGTGTAACTTGACATTTTGTTATATGCAATTGCATTTCTTTTACATATTGGTAAGGTTGTTTCCTATTATTGGTAAGTGAGAAGTTGATTGTTTGTTGGGGGAGCAGGTGGCTCCGTGACTCAGGGTAGATTATTTTAGAAGTGTTTGTTTCTTTTCCAGATAAGGGTTGTCCATTTTAAGAGAGGTCATGCCGATTTTTCGGTAGAATCTCCCTTGAAATGGTCCCCGCAAGATCCACCCTGGATAACAGTGTTGTATCTGGGAGTGGGTCCTGTCAAAAGCCGCCCTCAACCTCATAAAAATGGGTCTGCCAAGTTATCGTTCGTATGCGTGGGGGGGACGTATCCCACGTTTCCCAGTCTACATAAAAGACGGATCTAACATGGCATCATTCGTATGAAGGGTTAAGGCTAAGACAAAAAAAAGCAGCTTCTCCCTACATGTTACACTTTAGAAACTACAATAAACTCAAACATACACAATACTATCAACTTCCTAGAAATTAAACTAAGTTATTACAAACATACATTCTTTATACATCATGCAACTTTCGAAATTAAACTCTACATGCCGAAGCATATTTCTACTTTACAAATCCTAAATAAAACCAAAAATTACAAACTTTACAACTTTAGAACAAAAATTTCCAGCAACATTATATACACAACAATAGCATAAATCAAGCTTTTATAATCCCCGACAACGGCGCCAAAAATTGATGAGTCGCCTAATGATACGACCCGAATCCCGAGTAACTGTTTGACTGTTTTATGTTTTATTTTTACGTTCCGGTACTTGTTTTTACGATTTGAAAGTTCTAAAGGTTGACTTTTCAATAAGTTGACTCGACCGAGGATTTTATTTCATGACGAGGTAAAAGACGTTGAAACGAGTTCGTGGACACGTAGCATGCTCAATTTGGAGTTCGTACGAAAAAGTTACGATGTAAAATCGGAAATTTGTCCGATTTTGGACGAGTATAAATAGCCGGGAGAAAATTTCCCGAAAGGGAATCCCCCATTTTTTATTTTTCTTTTTCTTTTCTTTCTTTTTCTTCTCTCTTCTTTCTCTCTCCTCTTCCCTGACCTCCACCGATTCTCCGCCGTCCTGCCGAACTGGGCCGGCGCACCGGTCACGTTCGGACCGGCTCGGCTTCCTCTTCACGTCGGTGGCAGCGGCGCGGCGTGAAACGCCGTCGTTTGGCCGTGCGCCGCCCGAGCTGGTTCGACACAGTCAAACCGGAGCTCCCTCCTCAGGCCACTTCTTGGCCCGATTTTAGGGGGAAATGGATACCTTGATTCGCACAAGCATCCCACCAAAGGAATTGAACTGAATCGATCCAGGTAAGGAGAAATTAGGATTTGAAATTTTTAGGGTTTTGGTGATTTTTGATGGAGGTTGTGTAATTGATGTTTTTGGTGGATTTAGAGGTTAAACTCGTGTTTAGGATGTTGTTTGGAGTTGATTAAGTATAATTTGGGGTTCGATTGGTTGAGTTTTGGAAAAATTGGAGTTTGGGATTTTCGGGACGCCGTACGCGGCGGTTAGGTGGGTTTTTGGCGGCGGATGCGACGGGGATGAGGCCCCGACGTGGTGGCGACGCTGCTGTGGAAATTTGGGATCGATTGGAGGTGTTTTGGCCTCCTGTGGCGGCGCTGGCGGCTGCGCCACAGTTTCGGCGGCGAAAGGTTGAAGACGATGAACAGTGAAACAGTAAAAGGTAAAAGTAAAACGGTAAAACAGTAAAACAGTAAACAATAAAAGTAAATGGTAAATAGTAATTGAATTTTAACCATTTACTGTTTGACTTTCAGAATTACTGTTTGACCTAGAATAATTACTGTTTGACCTTGGTTTATTACTGTTGACTTACCGTAAAAAGGTAAAAGCTGTTTTAAAGGGGTTTTACGACGAAATAACTAGTAAAAGGATTAATCGGACACAGAGTGGGTGTCCTGAGTTATTTCGGACGTAGATTATTCGGTATTGAGGCGAAATTCCTATACCGATAACTGAAAAGGGAAAATTAGGAGGTTTCGTGCGGGTAAGGACGTCCGTAGATTTAACGTTTATAAATAAATTTCGAGTTTCGTAATAATTATAATTACGTCCCTATTACAGGTCGAGAGGTTATTCGACGGGACGAGAGATCGGATTAGCGGCGCGCTCAGCCGTACTGTGAGTGGATTTTTATTTTAAATAAATGCATGCATATATATTTTAAGGAAATACAATTTATTTAAATAAATAATCTGAGAAGCATGAAAATCCGTAAAATTAAAATGATATTGATATTTAAGGAAATAAGGTTTTGGGGTTATGCTTTTATTTTAGTATTATATGATTTTATCCGGAAACGAGATTTCCTGAAATAGTATGTTTTAATTAATCATAACTTGATTATGCTAAATAAGTTTATGTGTATTTTGATGTAAAGACCGGAAATGAGATTTCCGGCTATTTAATGTTTTCGAATTTGTGATTTTTCGACATGTGAGACATGTCGATGTTGTATATATATTTTTCGATATTATTTTACGGCATATTGGATATGTCAGACATATATGAATATATTTTGAGGCTATTATACTATTTATAATTATTATAAGCCTCAGATGTGCGGTCGGGGACCGTACGAATTTATTATATATAAGGGGAAGTGTGTTTTCGGTTTTATTTTCGAATTTTTCACCATATCAGGGTCCGTATATATATTGATCCTAGCTAGCTTATTAACCTCATCCCACGCGAGGTGACGACTTGACCATATAGGTCAGATTCAGGCTCGGTGGTCGACGTAGGGTTGTATAAAGGTTTAGCGTGGGACGCTATAGAGTCTGGGAGACTCGACCCTTAGCCTGGGAGGCTTACTATTAAATGGTGATAACCTTCCCCTATTATATGACCAATGAGATTTGTCATGATTTTTATATTATGTGGTTTTCGGGAATATTTTCTCTATGAGACTTTCTGATTTTAATAAATTCCCGAACCAGCGGGGCTGGGGTTTTTATATGACCAATGGGATTGGTCGAGAAATATTATAAATTAATTTTCAAAAGTATATTGTTTTGAATATATATAAACAAAATAATTATTTGTTTATTTGATTATATCAGCGAGGCTGATTTTTAAATTCCGATTTTCTTAAAACGCGAGACGTTTTTGTAAAAATGCATGCATAGTGGTTTTTAGTTATAAAATATTGGGGAAGTAATACAATACTTTTTATATAAAGTGTTATTCGATATTATTTTATCCACTCACTCTAACGTGTTTTTAAATTAATTTCCCCTGGGCCATTCGGTTTAAATCGCCCAGTGTGCAGAGTAATGGTCAGAGGTCAAGAGTACTCGGAGTCGAGACATAGTCATCATCGTTGTCGCTTCCGCTAGGTGGGATATGTGATCCCTTATTCTTTTATTTTCATATTACATTTCTTGTTATATATCCATTTGTGATTCCAGTTCATTTTGTTAGATTGCTCTGATTACCTGTGAGCCAGTTGAATTAGATTTTGTATTTATTTGTGGCGGTTGTTGTGATTTGGGGAGCAGGTGGCTCCAGGAGTTACAGATGGAATTGGAATTTAGAAGTGTTTTGGTTGTTCCAGGTTTTAGGGTTGTCCATCTTAAGATTGACTTATCGATTTATCGATAGAGTTAGTCTTAAGGTGGTCCCCGCAGGATCTTATCCGGATTTCAGGGTGAAATCCGGGGCGGGTCCTGTCACCTAAGCGAGCATCAAGCAATAATAACCCTACAATCGTTAGTAGTATAGAATAAGTAGGGATCGTTCTAAGCCGGGGATTAAGGGTACCTGAAACATGAGAATGTTAACACAAATATTCACAAACACATATGCACACAATTGTCACACTTATATACATATATACGAATTTATCGTGGGGGATGAAGATGAAGTTCGGCAGCCTATAAACTAGGCACGAAAATAAAATACATGAATTTAAACTCTAAACAGTTACAAGTTTGGTCGACATCTCTCACGCAAAGCACTCATCAAAAACTAACACAAACCGAAACAAGTAACAAGTAAGAACTCATGGAAACATGCATAGAAATATTCAAGACTCAACTTAATTACAACCTAACTAAACTCCTTATCGGTTTATCTAGTCGATTTTAGATTTCACGAAGGTACTTAGAATTAGCTTATCGCATAACCTTAATCTTTAACTAACCGATTAAAGACACTTATCGTAGAAATTAACCAATTAGCATATAAAGCACGAAATATTTTTAGTCGGAAACAAGTTAACATGCAAGGCGTCACTCTTCATATTAGACAAGTAAGTTGTAGGAATTACTCTAACCCTAGGTAATAACATAAACCAAATCGACTTATCGTTCTAACTTGACCTATGTTACTACGGCAAGTGAATTCAACATCTAGATAACAACCATGACTTACGATTGCACCTAAACATCTCCTTCGGTTGTACACGAATTCAAACAACTAATCAAGAAGAAATCGAGAATCAAGTCAAGCATGCATCCCTAAGACCTAACCGGTTACATATTTACAAAGTGTGTTTGCATATTTATCTTTCATAAAACTATGAAATCAATACCTTAAAGTTAATTAGGCTCCAAGAATCGAAATCATAAATATCTTTAAATATGCAAAACCAAACAAACAAATTGTCTTTACATAGACATAAAAACAAATACCAAAAGAATATCCAAACTACATAGACATAGTATTGAAAAATAAAAGAATTACAAGCCGAAGGGAGTAGATCACACATTTAGACACCTTGGGGCAGCAGCTCGTGTGGATCTCGGTGATGAAAGATGGAGGTACGGAATGGTTTTGATCGGTTGAAGGTGAAGGAATGGATCGGCAGATTTTTTGGATGGTGGTGATGGTGGTTCGGCTAGCTTTTCTTTCTAAGACTTAAGGTAGAAAATTTGGTAGAGTTTAGACTTGTGTTTTGGCTTAAAATGTGACCCTTTTTATGATGGGTGCCGGCCTGTATATATAGGAGAAAGAGGGCTGTGCAGTTTGGAGCTTTTCCTTGTTTAAAACGAGATAGAAATCTTCATTAAATAAGGTTTCCCAATCCGAGTTGGAATAGGATTTTCTCTCCTTATTGAACAAAGAAACTCTAGCATGGCCGGCTTATGATTGCTTCTTGGACGTTGTAAAGCTCTTTGGAATGATTTGGCACGCTTGCAGCCGCTTGAAGACATTACCGGAAATTTCTTTCTGCTCGCGGAAACAGACTTTGCTAGTATCAGGTACTGGCGAGGCTTCTTGGCGGATCGCGCGAACATGCACGCTGGCATGCACGGATGATTGGTGACTGGATCTTCTGGCGAGCGAAGATGTTGGCGAGCGAACAAGGGCTTGGCGAGCGAGTATTTTCTCAGCAGATTTGACCTTTGTGACTTTAACTGAATATAACTTTTTTCTCATTGCTCCGATTGATATGATTCTAAGTCTCAGAGAACCTAGACTTGTAGTCCTTTCTATTGATATGGGGCACGTCCTCTAGTCCCAAGCAATGCGTCACACATAAATTCTGGAAGTCAGAACAGAGTCTCACGAAAATCCTGGTAGTCTCTGGATCGTTTTGCTCAAATTACCAAGTTGCAGCCATCTTTTGGGTGACTTCCCGAATTTCGATTGATCTGAAATTTTGAGACAATATACTTTAGCTTGCTATATATATGCAAACCAACTTTCATTAAATTTGGAAAAGGATAGATCAGTTTAGCACGAGTCTCAGAATCACGAAAAGGACAAATTTTACTTTATTTTCTCAGAGTTCTAAACTTAGTCATTTTTCGGATTATTAACCAACTTTTGCCAAAACTCTATCAAATCGACACTAAACTATTTTATGACTCTATCTTAAATAAATAAGGGAGAAACAAAGCATAAATGAGGGCATAAGCATATTAATATCGTAGCACTTTGTGCTCCTATCATACATGCATGTTACATTTTGTAACGGAATGCATCTTATTAACCCTCTTTTTTTAATTGTTTAAAGGAAATAAACCATTCATGTGGTAGGAGAATCAGAATTGGTCTATTAATTTCATTGATGATCCATTTATATAAAATGAGTATTACAACAGTAATAGTAAATATATTAATGATAATAATAACTACGTAATTATCTCTCGTCAGTTATATTGACAAAGGCACATAATGTATTTTTCCTTCAACACTCCTCCTTGTGTCGAGTCAGAGATAAAATTGTGAATATGATGTTGCCTCATTAAAAATCTTGCCAAGTAACAAAAACTCAATGGGAGAAAAGAAAACTTTGGTCGAAGGATAAAAAGAGCACAACGCACCTATTACATTTGAAAATAATATGTATGTGCTAGACTCCCCCTGATATCTGCACCTCCTCCTGATTTTTACATTAATCATGGGATTCTCCCTGATTCTTTCATTTGATCAAGGGAGGTTCAGTAATATTAGCATAGTTATGCATTTTCATATGTTTTTCCAAATGTGACTTTGAGCAATGATTTAGTAACTAAATCTTGCCACATAATCCTCATATCCAACTTGATTTACTTTGATCTTGAGGATAAGGTTGTTCATGAACCGAATACATAGGTTCATATTGAACATCAGGTTCACTCGACCTTCATATAACAAAACAGTCATAACTTCGTCTATAGTATGGATGGACCGTTAAGAGATTTGAAATTGATATGTAATAACAGATTTCTTATTTCACTTTTAATGCATTTTTCATTACGCATAGTTAGGTATGACGTGGATAGTTTCTTTATCATGTCACATTCTATGTAGAGATTGAATAAGCCCAAATCTTTCATATCTTTAAGTATTTGAAAGAACCATTTGCGTTGTGTGGGCGCAGAGCTAAACATAGCTTTACAAATTGTTATCGAATGAGAGGTCGAGTTTTACATATTGTGTTTAAGTACAATCATGCGTGATTGTACTTGTATAGAAATTTCATTTCCCAACACTTCTTCATCATCTCCCATTAGATGGTAAATGGATCTATTGTTAGAGTAAAGACTTCGACTGATCATGGGAGTATATGTAGGCCTCACTTTATTCTTTAGAGTGTCTAAGCCGATTGATGGATGGTCACCATCATTACAGTCCCTGAGTTCCATTTCAAGATTGTATATTCCCAAAATCTTTTTCATTCTCAACTTAGGATTTACAATACATTGAGTTTCTCTTATTTCATTTAGAGTTCATGTATATCCATAATGAAAACGCAAGGGCATAATTCATCAATCCCTTCCCAATCAAGTAGTCACTTTAGTGAACGTTTCAATTTCTCTTGCAAACGTACTCATGTGATCTACAGTCACTTGATTTGTGTGGATGAAGTTCGTTTAGGATCCTCACATATATCTCTTAATTTAGATCCCCATAGAGATATATGTTTTGATCACTTTTGTAAGCTGCATGTTCAGTTTTTCGGAAACTACCACACTAAGAAGGTAGTGGAGTGCAATGACATCCATTATGAGAGATTGTCTCATCGTAGTCCATTACAAGAGAATATCTCCTCGTAGTCGATTCCAGTGCGTTTTTGAGAGACCTTGCACCATAAGGTGAGTCTACATACTCTTATTCCCATTACGCATTTGATAGGAGCACAATGTGCGACGATATTATAGTGTTTACGCCCTCATTTATACTTCGTTTAACCCTTATTTATCTAAGATAGAGTCATAATATAGTTTAATGTCATTTTGGTAGAGTTTTAGAAATATATGCTTTAGAGTCCGAAAAATGACTAAGTTTAAGAATTCTGGAAAATAATGCAAAATGTGTCTTTTTCGTGATTCTGAGATGAATGGAATTGTGACCTATCATTTTCCAAATTTGCTGAAATTTGGTATGCATGTTACTAGCTTGCTAATGGGTCTTGTGTCAAAAATACAGATCAATCGGAGTTCGGAAAGTCACCCAAAGGATGGCTGCAAATTAGCAGTTCGAGCAAACCAATCCAGGGACTTCCAGGAATCTTCCTGGGACTGTGTCCCAACTTCAAAAATTCATTTCCGACGTTTCACATGGAATTTGATCAAGCCCTTTTATATGGAATAATCTCTATGTGTCTAGTTTATCTGAGACTTAGAATCGCATCAATTGGAGCTCCAAGGAGGGAGTTATGTCAGATTTACCGGAGCAAGGTCATATATGCCGATTCCAGCAAGTTTCTGCCTCTTTTCCTTTGTTTCGATTTTCGACGGACATTTTGGCATGCCATTACATATTTGAAGATTGTCCAAGCTTATTGAAGGATAGAGGAAGACATTGAGCCAAGGCAATAGAGGAAAAAGTGTCACATCCCGAACCCAATTTAACTGAATTATGAGTATTGGAATTTCGTACGCTTTATTTTAATTGTCACGCGATGTCGGAAGTATATTCGGAGGTTAAAATTGAAAAATGTTTTAAGTTTTATGGGGGAAAGTTGACTTTGTGATCCTTCGTAATTTTTGAAAAGTTTTCTTCACGAAAGTTGTAGAGAGCGACGATACGAGTTCGTAGACACGCGGCACGCGTGAAACGGATGTCGTAGGAAGAAGTTATGACCTGAGGAAGTTATTTACTGTTTAGGAAAATCTACTATAAAAAGGGAAATTATTTTGGGAATTGGTAACTTTCCATTTCGGGAATTCACCAACTTACTATTCATAATTATTGTAGCAAATTACTCTTCATCGTCTCTCTCCCCGATCCGGATCGCCGACGCGCCGATCTCCGCCGTCCGGCCACCCCAGCTCGCGCGCCACCCAGCAATCGACACGTCTCCCTCTCCTCTTCCTTTTGAACCCAGGATCAGCACCGGAGGAGCACGGAGGAAGGAGAGGCGGCGACTCGAAGAACTGCCACCGTGAGCGGTGGCGCTGCAGGCGATGCCCGGGGGAGCGCCACCCATCGATCGGCTGGGCTTTTCCTTGCGGTTCTTTCTGTGCTGGTGGTTTCCGCCGAATCAAGCGGAATCGATCGGATCGAAATCTAGCCGATCCGATCTGCTCGACCCGTTTTCTGTGTTCGACCAGGATCCGACCCAGCTCGACCCGGAGTTAACCCGATTCGGCCCACCGGGACTGACCCGGCCCGCGTTGACCGATCCGTTGACCAGACCATTGACCGTGCTTTGACGTTGACCGGGCTTTGACGTTGACCGTTGACCGGTCTTTGACGTTGACGTTGACCGGTCTTTAGAGTTGACCGTTGACCTGGTGTTGACCGGGTGTTGACCGGGTGTTGACCTGATTTTGGAACCTCGGTGTTTCGATCCGACGCGATCCGGTAGAAATCCGACTCGATCTCGAATGGATATTTACCATTTCTGGTAAATTAAGGTGAGTAAACCTCCTTAGATTATTATTAATTATGAGTGTAAATATTAGTATAATTATCGTTATATTTAGAATGCGTTATATGGAAAAATGGGTATTTAGCGAGTAGATTTTTATAAAAATTTACAATTTAATTAGCAATCAAAGAATTGGTCGAACTTTGTTCCCAGGGGGTGGGTGTTGGCGGTTTGGGAGCAAAGACATTTTATTTGGTTTTGGGTTACTTAGGAGCTGTTTCGGAAGTTTCCGAGGGAAATTTCCGGGACGGGTCCTCTCAAAAAGTGAAGAAAAGAAGATTTCCTAGTCAAGCTAGGATTGTATGCCGATCGGCCAGCAATGCTGCCGGCGTTGTGTTCTTAGAGGGCTTCGGGCGTTTTTCCATGGATTAAGTTCACCAAATGGAGTTGTTAAGCCCACATATGAATGTGAAGCCCATGCCATAAAGAAAATTCAGAAAAAGAAGTCCAAGAATGCAATAATTATTCAACAAGGAAACATAAGCCAACTAGAAAAAGGAAATCATCCTCTCCTTGTTGTGACCGGCAGCCCTAGCTCCTTCCTCTATATATAGCAATCTTTTACACAGAAAAACTTGTCACATTCCAAAGCAAAAATCTAGCCAAAGCTCTACCTAAATTTCCCAAGAGTCCTACATAAAAACCCTAGCCGAAACCACCTCCATCTCACCCTAAAAATTCCTGCCGACACACCCATTGCCGAGCAGCCATCTTCTCCACCAACCATCGGATCCAAACAAGTCGAAGTCATCCAAGGTGTCTACAAAAGTGTGATCCACTCCCTACTCTCGGTTTTGTTTTTTTTTTTTTGTAGTTATGTTAAACTTTGTCTATGAAGTTAGCATGAATTCTTGGTTTCAAACTCTATGTCTATGTATTGTTTGGAGTGAAATTTGGTTTTATAATTTGTATGTTCAATTCATTTTCTTTGTCTTTAAATGGGTTTTGAATGTAAGAATACGGATTGCATGCTAAAGAGTAAAGAAAATATGTAATGAATTAGTAAGTAGGATAATCGGCAAACATGAGTTAATTTGATTTTAGGGTTTTCTTGACTTGTTCTTTAAATTCGTGTGCTTAAAGATTGGTAGCCTACGTAATTGCAATATGTGGATTATTGATCTCATTAGCCAAAAATAATATAGATTAAGTAACCAACGAGTTATTTTGTTTGTGTTGTTTTCACAAGGGATAGAGTGGTTTAAAAAACATACTTGTTAATAAGAAGAGTGACGCCTTACTAGATTAACTTGTTTCCGACTAAAAAGATTTCGTGCTCAATTACTATGCATGTTTGTTTTCATCTATAGGAGTTCTCAAATATGTTTAGTACAATTTTAGGATTAGACGTAAAGTTAATCTTGAATACTTATGAAATCTATCGGTTAGTAATACCTATAGGGAGCTAACTAGGTCGGAGTTAAGTTGAGTCTAGAACGCTTTAATGCCTTGCCATGAGTCCTATTTGCTTGTTTGTTATGTGTTTTGATTGCTTTCGTGTTAGTGCTTTATGAAAGAATGTTGACCAACCTTGTAAATAGTAGCTTTAGGATTTAATTTTCAGCTTTTCTTTTGAATTTTCGTGTAGCATAGCTAGGGCAGCCCTAGGGCTGCCGACGCCATACTTTCCCCCTTTAGGTTTTATTTTCGTGTTCTTTAGCATTAGGGGCAGCAAGGCTGCCGATCCCATCTTTTCCCCATAAGTGACGATTTTATGTATATATTTGTGAATATTTTTGTCTAACAATCTCATGTTTCAGGTACCCTTAATCCCCGGCTTAGAACGATCTCTACTTATGTCTATACTACTAACGATTGTAGGGTTATTATTGCTTGATGCTCGCTTAGGCGACTCATCAGCATTCTAACAAAGATATATTTAATAGGGTTTATATTTGCGGTGTCGGTGTCACCTGCCCAAAGGTCCTATCTCTTTGTTTATACTGGATCGCTTCTTTCCATTTGGCTAGTTTACTATGTTGACATTTTTCAACGAAGTATGGTCTGATATTATACTCCTTTTTCCACATCCTCATGTACACTAGTATAATGTGTTTATAGAGATCTCTATACTTTCAAGAATTGGTTCTAACATTTGAGGCGTCCCCTAATGATAACCACAATCCATAAATATTTTCATGAGACGGATTTAAGTATCACTTATCAATAGACCAGGTTGTGCCAAAACTTGCTTTCTTCCTTTAAGCAAGTATTCATCGAACTTAAGGTGGTCTCCCCATCTTCCTTGGAGAGCCACGACTTATGACACAATTTATGCCACTTTATGGTGTCACTATGCTACCATTCATAGTGGCAGCGTAATACCCAATTCCTCTTGGGTGGTACCATATCCTTTTGATAAAACACAATCCTTACAGGTATATTTGCAGCAGGTTTATGTGATCTGGTCACTTTAATGTATAAGATATCTACACACTTTACTTTGTGTGGTTTTGGGGATCAATATGAGACATAGTGGGGACAAACCACGACAATTCCTGTCATTCCACTTGAACATGCTTGTTCTTATCTCCCCCTAACGAGGGGAAGACTGTCTCATCAAAGTGACACACAGCAAATCTAGCGGTAAGGAGATCGCCTGTCAAGATTTCGACATAGTGGACTAGCTGGAAGTTCATATCCATCATAAATTTTTATTCATCTCCAGTAACCCATCATTGTGCGCTGTGGCGACGCAATTTTGGCACCTTAAAACACTTAACTGAGCTAAAAACATGGTAGATCCGTGTCAATCCAAATGAGCTCAAGGATTACAAGTTCGTTTGAGATCCTTTTAAAATTCTCACACATAGTCACTAGCTATGGTGTAAATTGGTTCAATGATGATGGCCATAAATGAATAAGTAACGTTGCATGTAAAATTGCATAACTCAAAACGGAAGTATTGGTGTGCTTTTACCAATATCAAGACTATTACTGTAGTCGTTTTCCGTGAGACCAATTGAGTTTTTATATAGGAATATGATGTCCATTACAGATCCCATATAATCATCACACCTACAGAAATTAACCTTAATTGCCTACTCACTCCACTATTTTCATTAGGTGGTTTGACTTTCTAACATAAGCAGCATAAATTTTTTTCATTGTGGATGGTGTCATAACACGTGACCAGCGTGTCGACACAACAACCAACACCATAAAATATCTAAAGTGTCCGCAAGTTGGTTGAATCAGTCCTTCGCATATGATGTTGTCAATCATAATTTTACGAGTTGGCTTTGAATGATGTGCTTTTATTCATAAAGTCACGATGGATGTCAGAAGCATAATATGATATAATTGCATATACTTGTGCATCAAATATATCATAATGTCACCTTAGGGAAGCGGTGGAATTTAGGGATTGAACACACGTCTTCAACCCTACATAAATTGTGTTGAAACAATATTTGAGGATAAAATGTTCTTTAGTCGTCCTCGGTTTCGTGTGTGAACCATATTCTTCTGGTATTTGCTTCTATTCATCCAAAATATGGGTGTCCATAGTAATTTCTTTAATGCACGGATCACTAGATCAAAGCCAATCTATGTCAGAATTCCAAAATATCATTTTCTTTTGACTTTGGATTCAATTAATTAGTGGTTACATATAACCCACTAAGTTGACATATAAACTTCTCTAATACTCATTTACATCTGCAGTCATTAGAGGTAATGCAAAGGAGCTCAAATGAAATACTCATATGTGTCTTATACATAAACATCGTGGCATAAATTTCTTTAAAATGTGGAACAAATTCAATTTTCTCTTATTGTACAAATTGTCAATTTGACATATGCTCAATATATACATCGAAACGTAACTCAAGTTCTTTAGAGTAACTCGATGGGGATTGTAATAACATGTATTGTAACCCCAGTTTGGCAAGTGCATATTATGAATCCGAGAGGAACAAATATACCAATCCTTATCACTTTCATTATAGTATTACAGTTTTTCAATACTATTGTACTAGTTTTGTGATATATTAGTACCATTGTCCTTCAGTACTATTATTCTAGGGATATGATGCGTTTCTTTGCACATAGTTCTTTGTGTCATGCCTATATTATAATATATTGCATTACTTTATGCAATACTTTGCAAAGTTAGATACAGAAAGTTGAATCATGTATATCATGAATAAAATTTGAATAATCTCAATTCCTTTAGAGAAAATTCAAAAATTAACATGCCAACTATTACATTTAATCTTGTCCAATTTAGAGATGGAAACTTTAAGACCAAAAGTCTAATTTAGACATAATAACTTTTATAAGGATATCTTAGAAATATAAAAATAGACTAATCAAAGTCTATCTTGGGTGGAGCCAGATCTTTTTGGCTCTTTTAATAGCTGCAATGATGATATGTGTCATTGACATCTTCTTCCCATATGGTATGCATTTAGTTGTAAATTCATTTTCCATGTTCTTATTGGATATTGAAGATACTTTTTAAAAAAATCCGCGTACTCATATGATTCTTCATACTTATTGTAAGTCGTAGCTTTCATTGCTAGCTTGTAATGTACGTATCAATACTTCATTGATTTACAACAATGTCAGTGTTTCATTGCACATGACGTGTCCCCTATGTCATCTTTTAAATGGTATATTGTTTCCACTTGCTTTTGGACGATTATATGAATCTTTACGTCTATAATAATTGTCCTTTATTTTAGCGTCGTTGTATTACTTTGCCCAATTTATTCCAGGAAATATCTTTTTCTAAGACCTTACATCGTCATTGCCCTTTGTTTTAAGGTTGTTGCATTACTTTGCATAATTTGTTCCAGGAAATTTCTTTGCTATTTACATAAAACAGTTTGCATAAATATACCATGCTCAAGTCCTTAGTTGGCTCAGTAGGGGAATTTGGTACTCAAGTTCTTCAGAGTCCAATGTGTCAAAACCAAACTGTGATGGTTAAACCATCTGTAAAATGAAGGAAGAAGAGAATGTATTAATTTCGCGGTCTAAATGACAATCACGCAACTAATATAAACCAAGATACATTATGATCCATCCGATGTTTTATAAAATTTCGTTATCACAATAAAATTTTACTTTCTCCATTCTATTATCGTTGCTTTTTACACAATTAATAAGATATCCATCTTGAAAAAATTTTCAAGAAATAAAAATTGGATTTCAAGACCGAAATTTATAATGGTCATATTTTTCTTGCTTCGTGAAAATGCTTTTTCACAGTAGTAGGTTTGTCCATTTTTCTTTATATTACAATGCTCATGAAATTGCATTATCATGGCAATTCTCAAACTAAATAACATGTTAAATAAAACAATTATTTAACACTAATAAAATGCTTTAAATTTAATATTTAAATAAATACTAATGTGATTTTAATAGAGCATTGTATCATAGAATAATTTAATCGAGATTTAAGGAAAACAACAACTTTAATTGAATCATACTGTCAGTTTGCTAAATAAACTGCGTGTGAAGCAATTGCTTGATCTCAATTCCATTTTGATCGCAGCATCGTAAGTGAGACGTCACATATAAAAACAACAATATTCATATGATTAGTCACATTTAATCATTATATTTATAATTTAGCCTAAAATAAATAAAATAAAATTTCATATTTTATCATTAAATTCGTAAATCAATAAATATAATTCACTATTCAGTAAATTATCTTTGAATATACTGGTAAAAAAAAGGGTAAATATCGTCTTTTTTTTCACGGGTCGGGTCAATCAAAACTGGTTTGGTTTTGTTGATCCGGGTCTGGGAGGAAACGGGTCGGGTCGGTAGGGGCTTCTGCTGCCGAAGTTTTGTCGCTACTAGGTCGAGGCTGATCGGAGGTGGCGCCTTTCTGGAGGAGCAGACGAGGCCGAACGGAGACGCTGGAGCTACTGGGTCGGAGGCTCTGGGCGCTGGAGCAGACGCCGATTGGAGGAGGGGCGAGGAGTAGACGCCGATCTTGGGTGGCTCTGCTGCGGAGCCGGAGCCTCCACCATGGCTGGATCGAGGATGAACCTGGCTAGACAGTAGCGGTGCGGGTTTGTCGTCGAGGACGACTGGATCGGGGATGAACCAGATCAGATCTAGCTCATCGTCGTTGGCGCGGAGCAGAACTGAGGTCGGATGACGAAGTGGCGACGTGGGTCGATCTGTGTCTGCGCACCTGGTCGAGGATTAGGGTCGAATATCATATCCAAGTCTAGTGGATCCTCTGGCGGCGTCGATCTGGCGGAGCAAGCTCGCCTGAGAAAGGTGGGGTGCCCAGAGTAAATTTCTGGGTGCCTTGATTAGGTTGTTGGGCTGCTACTGTGCGGAGGAACGTCGCCGGAGTATGCGCCGGGAAGGCTGCTGCTAGTAAGGCTAGTGGCGGTGGGGGTAGAGGCTAGGGTTTTTTTTTCTGAATTTTTTTATTTTCGGCTAAATTTTTTTTTCAGCGAATTAAGCTACGTGCTGATAACGTGTTGTAGGAGAATCGGAATTGGTCTACTCATTTCATTGATAATCCCCTTTATATAAGGTGAGTATTACAACGGTAATAGTAAATACATTAATGATAATAATGACTACGTAATTATATCTCGTCAGTTATATTGACGAAAGCACATAATGTGTTTTTCCTTCAACAATCCATAGAATATTAGGATGTTTGTCTGATACTGAAATAATTATTTTTAAGTTGAGTTGTTTAAACTTATTATTATTTGGACAAAATACTTGTTACACCTTAAGTCTTTATTTACATAAAAACAGTTTTATCTCTCTGTTTTCAAATTATTACACATGAACTATTTACATAAAAACAGTTTTGTCAATTTGCTTTCAAATTAAAAGTAAATCCTCAATTTATCATATTTTAACAATTTAGTTCATTCCGCTACATGACTATAATTTTTTTTTAAAGCTAGAGCCACATGCTGATAACGTGTTCTACGAGAAAAGAATAATAAGCAAAACATAGTTTTATTCATTAATAAGAAGCCTTTATATAGGCATTACATTAGATATCCCAAATAATCAGGGATTTCCTATCAACTAAAGATTCTACTAATCTAGTCTAATTAGGTCAAGACACATATCTGAAGTTACGGAATTAATCTTCCTTAAAAATTTCCCCTTGTGTCGCATACCTAATGTGATACGGTTCATAACATGTGGCCTTACTAAAACCTTGCCAAGCAAAACAAAAACCACTTGGACAAAATAAAAAGCTTGGTTGAAGGGTAAAGAGCACAACGCACCAACTACAATTGAAGATTATATGTGAGATAGACTCCCCCTATGTCTACATTACAACTCCCCATGATTGGTAGCTCAATCTCGGAGTTTAGATTAATGCCGTATACAAACGCTCCTCACAAGCTTCAAAAGTCGGTGTGGCTAATGATCTAGTCATTGAATACGGCCACATTATTCTTGTATTAGACCAGCTATACTTAGCTTTACTTGATCTTAAGGAAAAAGGTTGCTTAACAACTCAAAACTAGAGTTTGCGTTGAAAATCAGATTCATGTGCAGCATGACCTTCGTATACTTCAATAGTCATAACTCTTTGGATACAATAAGTATGAATGAACCGTAAAGAGTTTTGGAAACTAGACACTCATATCTTTCCAGTGATATAAAGTACACAATATTGTTCGTCATGAGCTAATCACAAAGCTCTGTTGACAGTGATTGATTTGTAAATTATCAGACAGATTCATCTTCCTTTTCCAAAACAGCCATAACTCACTCAATATGTTAGCTGTGATGAAATAGTTGGTGTCTCTGTAAAGTAGACACATAGACATTTTCAACGGTACCAATTTCACCATTTTTAGACGAGTGGGCTGTTCTGTAGGTCTTAGGGAAGTTGACCTATGAAATCAGGCAGATTCTGAAATTGTCTTTTGATGTGTCTTTCATGATGAGATGGAATGAGCCTAAGCCTTTCACACTTGAAAGAAAGTAGCGCCATATACCATGGTATTGCATGGGTGCATCTAGCCATTAGCTTAGCTTTATAAGTTAATAGCGAATGAGATGTCGTGTTTAGCATATTATGACAAGTACATGATTGCGTACATGGTACTTAGATAGAGAGTTTTTCATCTCCTAAGACTTCTCGTCATATAGACATTACGAGTCTTCTTAAGACATCGACTAATCATGTGATACATATAGGGTTTGGTTCAACGTCCTTTTGATAGCTATAAGCCGATAGATGAATAAGTTCATCACTAACGATTCTCACTCCCTAGACCAAGTATTCCCAAGATCCTTTCATTGTTAACGACGGATTAGTGATACTTCAATCACATTTCATCTGAATTTTACACGCAAATAGGCGTGATTCTTTACATCCCATCTCCAATCAAGTAGTCACTCAATCGTAGTTTTTGCTTACTTGACTTGGGTGAAAACTAATCATTTTAGGATGTTTATGTACATCTCTTTACTTAGTCCCAATAGAGATGATACAAGCTACATGTTCAGTTTTTCAGAACTACCTAATTGACAAGGTAGTGGAGCAATACGACTCCATTATGAGAGCATATGTCATCGTAGTCGATTCTAAAACATTTGTGAGAGACCTTGAGCCACAAGGTGAGTCTTGGCTCTTTTTCTCACTTCCCTTTCTATTAAAGATTATCATTAGGGTTTACACTTGCGGTGTCGACATCACCTGACCAAGGACCTATTTCTTTATTTAAACTAGATCGCATATCTTTCCGTGTAGGCCAATTCACAACATTGGTATATGCTTCAACGAAGTGTGTGTGTTCGCTATTAAACTCATATACCACATCCTCATGTACATTAGTATAATTCGTATTTGTAGAGATCTCCATATAGATTGACTTTTCATTCAGGCGTCCCCCAATAATGACCATAATCCAGAAAATCTATGAGACGAATGAGTTGTCATTGATCAAAGGATCAAGTTATGTCATATTCGCATTCGGCGAGTGTATATCGAACTAAGTGTCCTCTCTACACTTCTTGAGAGTCACGGCCTAGTGACACCATTTACCACTCTTGTGGATCGCGGAGTCACCATGCCACCATCTATGGTGACAATATGTCAATTTATCCGAACATCAATCCTTACAGATATGTTTGAAACAAGAAAACTACTCTGATATTTTCCTTGAAAGACCAATAGTTTGCTCTCTATAGCATATACATCAAATCTCGTCACTTTAATTTATGGGACTTTGGGGAACATGATAAAGCACAGTAGGGATAAACCACAGCAAAGCCAAGTCGTTCTACTTGAACATACTTGTTCTTATCTCTCCCTAACGACGGGAAGACTGGCTCATCAAAAGGGATATAAACGAGATCGCCTGTTAAGGTCTCTATAGAGCGGACTATAGGTGGAAGCTCATATCTTTTTCAAAGAAAAATACCCATCATTAAGTGCTTGTGGTGGTGCAATATGACACATAAAGTATGTGGACGATAAAGGGTATTGATCATTAACACTTATATGTTAACAAGATGCATTCCGTTACAAAATGTAACATGCATGTACGCTTCCTGAAACATTTCACTAAGTTTTAGAATACCAATTTCTATCAAATTTAAACAATTGGTAGACACGGTGTCAAGATTCTAACACCACCAACCTCATTACCGTAACCGGCCAGAAACATACCAAACTGGCCGGAACAATCTTCGGAGGTCAGTGAACGTTTGTGTCAAGCAGTTCACTACCTTTCAGGTGTCCAATGGCTTTGAAATTTTATGAGCATGTAGCCTTAGATGTTAAAAATCAGTGGCCGCAAGTCTCACCTCAAGATCCGGCTTAAAATTAGGTGAACTGCTCCGTCTAATGACGAGTCCGCAAGTTGGAAAACCGGAATTTTTAGGTTTCTTCAACTTTGTCAATCATTGTCAAGGTGCTTCATAACATTTAAGTGTTATGGCTTGAGTTTAGCTAGCCATTAGACAGATCACAATAATATTATTGTGTCTCAAATTTTAACTATGATAGGGCACTAAGGCCATCATCTTATGTATCAACAACTTTAACATAGGAGGGTGTTACTCCAAAAACTTTACTAAAGATTAGGCTTCCATATAATAAGCATAGCTAATGAAGGATAATAAAAAGGGGATCATCTATAGTTTTTAATGCATAAATAGTGCTTCCATTGACTTGGAGGAAGACTTGGATGACGTTAATCTCATCTTTAAGCCTTGAGCATTGCTCATGACGCTACCAAATATTCTTTTGGTAATCTTTGATCTCAATAGCTTCTTTGCTCAAAAGAAACAATGTCCATGGTTTTCTTGCATATATGAATCATCAAAACCTGTCTAAAATTCTAGACGATGTATTTTGTAGTCTTATATGAGTCGTCGTTTCAAAAAATCCGAATCATAATACATGTGAAGTACATTCACAATGTAGGCATAGAGAGCATATGTGACTTTGAATCATAATGTCATAAGACATGGAAATTTTGAGCATGAGAATGTTCTATGATTATATGTGATGATCTAGTCATCATAGTCACAATGGATTTACAAAATTCATGAAGATTACTTACACACTCAATGTCTCTATATAAAAATGTAGAGACAAAGTTTTATGCCAAGTTATATAAACTGGAATATATATTCAATTCCTATAGAGTGAATTATATGGTGTGTAGTATCACAAGATAAAACATAGGCATGCTTAAAGGCGTAGTAAATACATCCGTTAAAGCACAACAATAGAGCTGAAAAATAATCAAATGAGCCAGCATCGATACTATATAGACATAAATGTCTAAAAACCAAGTATAAAGGACCGAAGCACGAGCTAGCTATCCGAGGCCGAAGCCAAGCTAGAGTGGAAGCCAAGCCGAAGCAAGGTAAGAGAAAGACCGGGGTCATGTATAAGCGGGTTGCAATGCTTGCCAAGGCCGAATCCGAGATAGTGCACGGGCGAGCCAAGGCTGAGCAAGTGCCAAGACACGCCAAGGCAGAAACCAAGGCGTGTCGAGGCAAAGGCAAAGACTTATGGGGCTGAGGCTTGGATGTTGGAGTCAAGGTATTGCGGGTTACTGATGGCTAGCCGAGGCTAAGGTTTACCGAGGCATGAAGAAAGGACATGACAAGGCCAAGGCTGTGCAAAGGGCCGGAAGCATGCCTAGGCCGATGCCCAGGTGTGCCGGGGCGAGTACATGGACTTATAGGGCCAAGAGGGTTGCGGGCTGGTGCTTGTGGCGGATTTTGTTGGCCGAGTGGCACACAAGCCAAGCCACGGCCGAAACCGAGACTAGGTAAGGAGATCTTTGGCGTGCGCAAAAGTGCCAAAGCCTAGACCGGGCAATATGCATGCATTCGCGCATGTACGCAAGCATGTTTATTTGTTTCTTGACGAGCATAGGCTCGTTTATCTTTGTGATTTTCGAGTTAACATCACTAATTAGATTGGCGAACTCTTATTAACAGGCCATTTAAATGTGTAATGCGATACATTACATTCACATTTAGCTATTTAGGGAATCAAACCATTTATGCATCATAAAATTCTCGTCCGTTCATTTACTTGAACAATATGAGAGAATTAAGATTAAATGTCAACGGTTACATCGAGGTCTTTACCATAGAAAGTGTGACGACTAAGTATCATTAGTCACACATGTGAGGTCTATGTCAACACAAAATAAACAGATTTGTAGTCATTTCGACTATGAAATCGAACTCATATGGTTCATATTTATCGCAATTTTTTTTTTAAAATCCATAATCATGAGAATATACTCTTATCTTCTTCCATATATCTCTTGTGAACATTGACCACATGATTGTATTATTTGTAATTAGTGAACCGATGTAGAACTATATCAATGACATGATTCTCTCTTTTTCTTTTCTCAATGGGCCTTTTTTTTTTTTTTTTACTTTTTATGACATGGGGGTTTCAAGGCGTAGCCTCCCCCTCTTTTTCTAGGCGCATTTTGAGGTCATTTTTTTTTTCTTTTTCTCAAAAGAACAAGTGGGAAGGCATTAAATTTAGGTCGGGACAAAGATTATAGTAACTCAATTCAATATTTGTTGTGACAATTTCCATCACATATCGATGACACATCACTGTCGCACATCATGAGGTTGTCCCTTTATATAATGTGACTCCCTTAGGATCGTCACAAGCATCGATAATATTATGTCGGATTCATTATTAAATAGTAATGAAGAGTTGTGGTTCATAATCATCACAGCCACAAGCACAACTTTAGACGGTAACATCACAGCTACTCCTTAGTGATACGCCGGGGTGGGTGTGACCCCCTTTGTATCGTCCCGAGAAGCAGAAGAATCGGGATGATGTAGCAGGGAGTTTGAAAATCCCGGAAATAACAAAAGTCCCAACAATTTAAATTGCATAAAGTAGGAACTTTAAGAAAAGCTTACTTGCTAATTCACTAAGTGAATTGCATTGTAATATAAATTGCGCTTGAGGACTCGATTATGATCCTTGTGCAAATTTGAGATGCTCTTCCATGTACATGCAACAAATAATTCGCGCAATTCCATCGCGATGCATCGTGCAATAAATTTCATAAAAAAGAAAAAACATATGGTTAGTCATATTCACCATATATAGGGCAGTAAAAGTAATAAAGAAATATTGCAGTAACTGTTTTAATCCGTAGGATAAAAACTTTTTATCTGGGAAAAAGTAATTACCGTTTTACCTGGGTCGGAACAAAATATCCTGGTTGAAAACCGGGTCTGCATTTTCTACAAACGGATCGGGTCGACGGGCCTGGGCGACAAGACCGGGTAGAGCTGATTGGTCATAGTCGTCGGGTTACAGGCGCTAGGCTTGGCAAACCGTTGCGTATCAGAGATGGCGCAAAGCGACGACGACGCTGGGCTTCTTGTACGATGGACTGGGGCGTCGTCGATGGAGGCGGAGGCTGCGTCGACTAGGTTGGGGTGCACTAGGGCTTCGTCAAAACGGCGAGAAGGGCCTCCAGATTTGGAGCGGCACCGAGCTGGGGAGTCGATGAGCGGAGGCCAGAGGAAGCCATCGGCCTGGGAACCACGACGGGATGGCATGGGTGCCCAGAGAAAATTTATGGGTGCCCTAACTATCTTCCTTTGCTGCCGACAATGATGTCGTCGGCAGAATGAGATTTTTGAAATTCTTTTCTTTGCTGACAAAGGGTTGTTGGCAGAAAAATATTTCTAGGGGGGGGGGGGGGGGTCATCCTTGCCGACATAATTGTTGCCGGCAGAAGAGAATTTATGGGTTTTGATTTATTTTTTTCAAGGATAAAGCCTAGGGTTTCTGAATTTTTTTAGGGCTATTGGGTAAAGACTAGAGCCACATGCTGATAACGTGTTCTAGGAGAAAAAAATAATAAGTAAAACATAGTTTTATTCATTGATAAGGAGGCTTTTATATAGACATTACATCAAGTATTCCGAATAATCAGGGATTTAATTTGGTCAACACACACATCGGAAATTACATAATTAACCTTCCTTGAACACTTTTAAATTTGTACGGAAGATTAGTCTTTTTTTCATCAAAATTTGAATGACTATATCATCCCATGGAAACCTATGAGCTCTTTTTACCTAACTTGGAGTATCTTTCTTCTTTTTTGAAAGTCTCTGAGCTAGAGAAATTATCATTCTCCCTCTAATGCTTTCTTTTTTCATATTATCTATTGAAATGTATTATTTGATGGCTTAATTATTATCTCTTCTTCCTCGTTTTAATATTAAGTGGTATTCGCCTAATAAAAAAGAAACTATAAAGTTATCACCGAAATTACTACTAGCAGACTCCTAATTCCTTGTTAATTTATATGTGGTAACGAACAAGTTTCGTAATTTTATTAAATTTTAGGGGCCGTGATTAAAAATAGGTCCGTAATTATCATGAGCTGAAACTAGGGGCTATTTTTATCAAAAAACGCTATTCTTTCTTATAAGATGCTTTTTTTATAGTAATTGAAATTATTTTTGTATAAAAATAAAATATGACTATTGTCCTACGGCATTCTAGTTGTTCATAGTTAGATCATTATTCTTTTATTTGTTTAAATAAAATTTATTGTGCCACCAAGGTAAAAATTGTAGTCCTTATATTTTGAAAATGTTACATATGTATGTGCTCTTCTATTTTACTACATTATTATCTCTAGTAATTGAACTTATTTTTATTAATGACATAACAATATTTATTTTTTATTGGATTCTAAGTTTTATATAAATAATTTATTTATTAGTAACTCAAATTACATTTAATATGCTACATGTATGTATACAGATATATATATATATATATATATATATATATATGTGTGTGTGTGTGTGTGTGTGTATAGATATGTGTGTGTAGATGGTGTGGTCCCTATTGAATAAACATAACTCCACTCAAAGAGCTAAAAGATATTGTTAAGGGAAAAAAATAGCCCTCAACAGTTTTTAGCATTTATTTAATATCTTCTAGCTCTTAACGTAAGGGGCTGGATGTCACACCCCGAATTTCGGATAATAAAAATCCAAATTCGACCATGTAAAAATTCACAAATAACTCAAATACTTAAAGTTATCAAACGAATCACTTTGTACAACAACAGAGTTTAAGTGTGTGGCTCTAAACACTCAAAATATTACACTAATAAAAACATATATGTAACAAATAGAGTCTCACGCTAACACTCTCTAACCCAAAAATGAATACAAGCCAGGCCACTGGATCACATCTACTAGCTGCGTGACTCAGGAGCCTCCCCCTGGCTGCTGGTCTAACCCCTACACCATCAATTGGTGCACCGGGTTGTAAACAACAAACCCGGTAAGCTTTCAAAGCTCGTGTGAGTAAAACAAACAAGTTAAGGATAATAAAATTAAAGCAACAAAAAGGAAATCGCATTTCCGAACACAACCACAATCAATCAATAGACTCAACTCAAGGCAAATGACCTCTGTCATTCCCATAAACTCACACAAAGGCAGACAGACTAGAGGTCTAACTGATCGTAACCAATCACCCGGCCAAAGGCATGGTTCCCAATATATTTGCCGATCCCCCATCATCTCACAGGGTGGACCTAAACGCCACACGTGAGAAATCCCCATCATAACACATGAAAGATCTCTCACTGGATGTTGGTTTTCATACCAACTCAATCACACGTCATACAACTCATATAAATTCAATTATGACAATTCCGTAACAAGATAAATTCACCCAAAGCTCACTCACAATATATATTTCACGTAAATATATATATACGTAGACATTCACTCAAGAATAGTCCACTAAAACCAACTATAGTCATTGATCGTAAAAATGTTTTAAAAATCATTTTTATATTAAAATCGTTTTACTTACCAATGAACCGTAGATGATCAAGTTCATTCAATTTAAAACAAATATTATTTCCATAAAACAATTTTGCATATAACGATCCATTACTATAAATAAACTCATATAAAATACGATCAACGTGAGGTTTACTCACCTTAATTCACCAAAATTGGTAAATCACTGCTTAGCGTCGGGCCTCGGAGAAAACAAGTCGATTCAGATCTTCGCAGAATTGGGTCAATAGTCAACGACCGGTCAACGGTCAACGTGGATTGGGCTGGGTCGGTCAACGCGTGCTGGACAGAGTCGGGTCGAGTCGAATCCGGGTCGGGTCGGATCAGGGTCGAACGGTGGGAGCTTCGATCAGCGCGAAATGGTGCGACCCACCACTTCAGGGAGGCACGCAAGGAGGAGACGAACCGAATGGTGGGAGGCTCGAGCTCAGCACCGCCTTGCTCCGTCGCACGCGGTGGCTGGAACTTTCCGGTCGACGCAGCGCCGCGCACAACCACTCCCTCGGGCCGCGCCTCAGCTTGAACTGAAGAGGAGAAGGAGATGAGTAGTTTGTTGGGTGGCGTGCAAGCTGCGGTGACCGGACGGCAGAGATCGGAGGAGGAGAAGCCGGCGATGGGGAGAGAGAAAAGGAACAGTAAATTTTGAATGGTAAAAAGCTACAGTAAAAGGTAAACCGGACGAAAAGGGAAATTCTGACTTTTACCCGAAAATTCCCTTCTATTTATAGCAATTTCTGATTTTGGAAATAACTTCGACATGTCACAACTTCTTCATACAAAGTCCGTTTCACGCGTGCCGCGTGTCTACATCCTTCAACTTAATGGTTTGGAGATAGCCTAAGTATATTACGAGGTCTACTACCATATTTTGCCCCTTGAGATTTATTTTTTTATTTTTTTTTTCTATTGTAATTCTTCGGTGGATTCTAGTTACAGCACTCTAATTATTATTTACACCTCCATCAAATCTTTCGATTTAGGGTTTAGGGTGCCAACACCCCCTCACCCCCCCATACCACACACACACAAAAATCTTCCAGTTTTCCCCTTATTATTACTAGCTACACCTCTTATTTTCCTTTTTCATTTCTCCATATTTTTCTAGAATCTTTGAATAAATGAAAGAGGTGTTCTATTTGCACCTCTAAAAGTGTTGTGTATACCTCCACTACTTAGTATACCTCCATTTCACTTTTTAACTTCTAAGAAAACCTAAATGTACATTTTTTCTTTACTATAATGCTCCTACACCTATTTCTATTTATACTGTATTTGTTTTGTTGACTCGACACGACCAAACTCTCTCCTTCTCTCTCTCTCTCTCTCTAAGAATGGCTACTAGATTCATCACCAATCTCTCTCTTTCGATATGCATGTGGCGTGATTGTTTCTCCTCTCATTAGCTATACATGTCTATTTAACTAGTTTCAATGATTATGGCTTATGGGCAGTTCGAACTTCGTCGACCTCCGATTTTAGGCGACCCTGATCCTCCTCCAACTGCGAGCCTAACACGGTAAGAATCGTCCCTCTATAATCTTGAACCTAGTACCATCGATTTTGCATTTTGATCAAATTTTGGGTATTCAGGGTTTTTGGACAGTGAACTCCGGTGAACGCCATTACGGGCAGTTTCAGCACAGAGAGGACATTGAGATGAACTGTTCTCAGTCAATCTGAGGGCAATCAGCCTCAAGACTAGGACTTCTTGCTCGATTTGGGAGATGAACGCTTTGTTAGAGTGTAGAGAGTAATTCTGGCACCGATTTTTGAATTTGAGGGTAAGCCACATAGATCCCGATCTCTAATTTGGTGATTTGAAGTGGTTTCCCCACTTGCATATTGCTGTTTTTTCATGGGAATGAAGGAGTAGAGCTTCTAAGAACTTGTTCAATATGATTACAGAGGTGAATTCAGGTGGAAAAGTATTTGTACATGGTGAAGTTTGATCACAAATAGGTCTGATTATGATGAGTATCTTGCATTAGTTTTCCAATATGTGGTGAAGTTGGTGAAGTTTGATGACAAATGGATCTAATTATGATGGGTATCTCTAATTAATTTTCCAGATTGAAGTTTGAGATATTCAAAGTAATATATATTGTGTTAGATGTTCTACCATAATGCTTCTGACATCCCAAAATGTTTGGAATTGAGTAAGGAGATATTTAGCTCATCTGTACTAGAGGGGTTCATTGAAGATTACATATAAGCACCGAAACTCTGTAATGCATTGAAACTGAATTATAGGCCGTTCATGGTGGGCAATTTTGTAAAAGTTATTTCCTGTTTGGATAGCTCACTCCCATTAAAAAGTACATCATAACAAGAAAAAAAAAACCTAAAAAAGAAACAAGATTACAAGACACTCCCTGTGACCATTACAGAAACACATATCTTTCGCAAAAGTGCATTTCAGTCAATATGAGTATGAGGAATATCAATCGTCGATTATGAAAGTCTCTGAAACTACGGTACTAGGACAATATATTGATCACAATCACACCATAACCAGTTGCAATTAAAAGCCCCATTTCAAAAATATCCTAGAATATTTTTCACAAGCAAAGCTAGAGTTAGAATTGTCAAGTGCATCCTTAACATTCTTAACATGTTTAGTACCACCAAGGAGTATTTCAGAAAATTGTGGAATACTCTATTCAATTCGGTCAATAAATCATTACACACCCGGCGCCAAGATTTACCACCAAATCCCATCGCGGACGCAACAACTCTATAACCATAATTACCATCACATTCAATATCATACGCGCCGCTAATATATGGTTGCATTCGAACTCAAAATTGGCAATTATATTTTGTTGTAAGTTCTCTAAATGCACGATTTTTTGGGTTATGTAAAGTAAAAGATTTATTGAATAACATATGGGATAACATATGGGATAACAAATTAAAGAATTAAGAAATTAGTTATTATAGTAAAAGACACCCATACCTTAACTTTACTTGGAGCATTTTTAGGATTTTTATCTAATGTAACAGGACGAACATGAACAATAGGACCATGAGGAACATCTTGACTAACTTCATATACTGTAGGTGTGGGTGAATCATTTTCCTGACCAAAAGTGCACTAGGATATGAACTGAATTTGGACTCTAATTCCTTGAGATTTCTCCAATACTCACCCTCAGTCGTAGAGCTAACAACAATGTTTCAAACACCATAAAATACTTCCCACCCTTCTTTTTTTGTAAATTTTCTCTTGCACTCTTTCATCACATACTTATTAATATGCCACTTACACAAGAGATGTCGAGAATTAGGGAATAATTTGTAGATGCTATTTATTAGTGCCAGTTCTCGATTAGTCACAATTACTCTTGAAATATAGTTATCATACAAAAGTGTCTTCAATATGCTCAAAGCCCATGTGTAATTGTCTGTAGTCTCTCTTGATATGTAAACAAATGCAACATTAAAGGTTTTCTCATTAGATGTCACCCCAACAATCTCAAAAAGAGGGAAACAATATCTGTATGTTTTGTACATGAAGTCCATGATAAAAACATGTGGAAATGTACATAAAATCTCAAGACAATAAGGATCACACCAAAATAAGTCAGTGATGATATCAGAAATGCTCACCTGGTCACTAGTTGACCAAGAGATTTATGCTCAACTACCCTTGGATGTGAATCCAAGGGTGAGGAGAATTATTTTTAAGTTGAGTTGCTTTGTTCTTAATCCTTGGATGTAAATTTAAGAGTGGTTGAGTATGAATCTCTTGGTCAGCTAGGGACCAGGTGATCATTACTCGTGATGATATTACCTTCGCTCCTGTGATGCTCAATATAATTGTGTTCCCGTAACTTATGTAACAAGCATTGTATTTGTGATCTCCCAGCCATAACCTTTGTACGATAAGCTGCTCTGACATTATATATTATCTTCATAGTTGTTACGTTTTCTCTATCCTATTTTCATCAAGCTAGTTGACATATCCACTAACATTGCATGTTCTTCCTTAGATAAACGTCCAGCATAGTAGTGGCCATGAAGGGATTGAGCAAGAGGATGGTTTGTATATACACCACATATCACCTCCACTGTCCATTCACTCCCAAAATTATTGATACCCCTCGATGGAAATGGGCACCCACATATCTTCGTACCAGTAGCCTTAGGACTCTTCTTTTTACTGTCTCCATCACTTTGCTTCTGGCTATTTGATAGGAGCATAAAATGCAACGTTCTTAATACATTTTACCCTTATTTGTGTAGAATCAAGTCATATAATAGAATATTGAGATTTTGGTAGAGTTATAATGAAAATGTGCCAAAACATAGGAAATTTACAGAAATTTGACAAAGTGCTCAAAATAGGAGTCTCTAAATATTTCGTTGATTCTGTAACGTTTTCATGATGCTTTTAATAGATTTTCCTTCTCTTATGAGTCGTAGACATATTGATGATTGAGCAATGGAAAAAGTTATAACAATCGGAGCAAAAGAAGCTGCCACGAATTACAAGGAAAAGTCTATTGCAAAATCTGCAAGTTCTAGTAATTTCCTAGGCACATCACCCAACTTTCAGAATTTCTCTAGGATGATTTATAAGGAACTAGAAGGCATGCCATATATGCACGAAAAGTTCTATGAGTCTTGTTTCTATAGAAGTTAGAATTGCATCAAATGCTACCATGAGGAGAAATTTATGCCAGTCATAAGGCCAGAAGGTGCCTTGCCGAGAAAGCAACCTACTGCCCATTTTTACACTTTTCTGTATTTGTGTACCAAAGTGGTTTCTAAATTCATCAAATGAGTTGCTAAGCTACATGAAGTATATGGGAGTCCACCAAGCCAAAAGAAAGTGCAAATTATGGACAAAAGAGTTTCCCTAGTCCGAGCTATCAAAGCTACTGATTCAAGAAGAAAGCTTTCCCGGTAGAGTTAGGAAAGTTAGCAGCCGAACCATTGGACTTTGATCTATTAAGCAATGTTGCTACTCCATTAAGGAGTCCAAGAAGTCCCTGATCCATGAAGAAAATCGGACAAGAAGTTCTAGAAGAATCAAGACTTGATCGGCAAGTAACCAAAACCAACTCGGTTTAGGTTTTCTGTTTCCTTGTTGCTGCCAGCAAACCCCTAGCCTCTCTCCTATATAAAGGCACAATTTTCTTACAGAAAAATCATCTCATCTCAAGCACAAGTACTAGTCAAAAGCTCTACCAAGTCTCTCAAGCATCAAACACCAAATACTTAGCCAAAATCCGATTCCACAACATCCCATCAATCCGCACCATACCCATACCTTCTGCCGTGCGCCTCGCCACCACTTCTTTTGGAGTCTTCAAGGTTTCTAAAGTCTGATCCCTTCCCTATATGGCTACTGTATTTATTCATGTTTATGTAGTTTGTAAGAACTTGTTTCGATTCTTGTTTTTTGTAAAACTATTGTATGAACTCGGTTTGTTGTTTGTAATGTAGTTTGCAATTTTAACATGTAAATTTTGTGTGTTTAGATAATTAGGACAGTAGGTATATGATGCATGTTTAAAAATTAAAATCAGTTAGTAATCTAAGGTGAGGGCATGAAAATCGGTACTTAGTGTCGTTTTGAATGAATCTTGGTACTAGGTTTAATCGGCTAGAGTAATAACAACTGAGATGAACGTTTTTGTCTTTTTGATTTGTGCTGCTTACTTAGTGCTATTAATCTTAGAACTTGTATATTAAATAAGAAAATTGACAACCTTACTTGTTTATGTGCTTAAATGTTAAACGTGTAAAACCGATTAGCATAACCTTATGATTATACTCGTACTTAATTCTAAGAACTTAAGTAATCTTACACTAGATGTCCTCGTAGGCTCTAGTTGTGGTCGAAACCGAATTAAGTCTAAATTGTGTCTGTACTAATTTCTTACTTTCTTGCATGCATATTTTACTTGTTAAAGAGTCTTATGTGCTAAATGCTTTGTGTGAAAGATGACGATCAATTGTACATAATAGTTTTAGGATTTTATTTTGGTGTTCCTTAGTTTTAGGGTAGCCCACTGCCGTCCAAAATCAATCCTCTTTTGATGACTAAAATGTGTGAATATGTATATATGTTTGTGAATATTTGTCTAACATCTAACATTCTTATATTTCAGGTATCTTTAATCCTCGGCTAGAATGATCCCTATTTACTCTATGCTACTAACGATTGTTTTGTAGGATATGATTGTATGCGTGCTTAGGTACTCGTCACTATTCTCACAATGAGCATTAGTGATAGGAGCACAATGTGCGACGTTATTATATGTATTTGCCCTCATTTATGCTTTGTTTAACCCTTATTTATCTAAGATAGAGTCATAATATAGTTTAGTGTTAATTTGGTAGAGTTTGGCGAAAAGTTGGTTAAGAATCCGAAAAATGACTAAGTTTGAGGAATCTGGAAAATAATGCAAGTTGTCTTTTTCGTGATTCTGAGATGAGTAAAAATACGATCTATCCTTGTCCGAATTTAATGAAATTTGGTGTGCTTATTATTCATATACTGAGGAATGTTGTGTTAAAATATCAGATCAATCGGAGTTCGGGAAGTCACTCAAAAGATGGCTGCAACTTGGCAGTCCGAGCAAACCAATCCAGGGACTTCCAGGATTTTCCTGGAACTGTGTCCTAACTTCGAAAAATCATTCCCGACGACTCATAAGGAATTTGATCAAACTGTTTTATATGGAGGTAGCTATGTGTGTCTAGTTTCTCTGGGACTTGGAATCGCATCAATCGGATCTCTGAGGAGGAAGTTATGCTGGATTTACTGGAGTAAGGTCATTCTACCGGGAAAACAACAATTTCCCGGTTGCACAAGGAAAGCTTTCCTTTGGACTTTTGAAGCATGGATCGGATATTATGGACCTAAAGATATGTCCATACTAACTTAATGAGAAGATTCAAGTCCAAGATAAGGCCAAGAAGAGTCTAGAAGAAAAGAATTCAGATAATAAGAGAAAGAAAAAGAATCCTGATTAAATTCGGCAGAATTCCTGTGCACGTCATCCAACTTCCACGGACTCTCCCGGACAGCTCACAATGAATCAGAGTTCGAGCCTAATATAGATAGAAAGCTACGGGAGTCTAGTTTCCAACCCAACTGGAATCACCTCAATATCTATTTTTTAGAGAAAGATATTCCATAATCTTCACTCAAAGGTCAAATCTGCCAGCAGGATAAGTTTGAGAAAAACTAGGTTTTGTAAACCCTAGCTGCCTCCCTTGCCTCTATAAATACCACAACATAATTTTAGAATAATCATCTCATCTCTCCCACTTTTTACTAGCCGAAACTCTGTCCAACTAGCACCACAAATCCCATACAATTTTACAAGCCGAATTCCACCATTCATCACCACCACCGATTGCATATCATCACCACCGAATCCTCTTTGCCGATTCCTCTACAAGGTTTCTTTTAAAGTGTGATTTACTCATCTCTCATGGCTTGTAATTTTCTGTATAATTACTTAACTTTGTCTATGAAGTTTGTAAGGATTTGTGGTTTGTTATTTGGTTTTATTAATTTTACATTGGATTTCTGAAATTCTGTTATGTGTTTTGGTTTTCTTTTTGTCTAATTGATGAACATGTGTATGACGATTTGATTGTATGGTAATAGGACAGTAACTTTGTTGCATGATTTGATGATTTTATTTGGTTTATTTTCTGAATTCGTATGCACAACAAGTTTTAGGGTTAAGTGAAGCTTTAGCTAGGCTGATCTTGGGTTTAATTCTTTATGTTACCGAACCACAAATATGAGGTAATTTATACACGAAGTTGATTTATCTTGTATTGGTTCTAAGGGATAGAGTAATTCAGAAAATATGCATGTTGAAGCAAGGTGAGGTGACGCCATACTTGTTGCATGTTTCCAATTCGACTCATTGTGCTTATGTGTTTCTTGGTTTAATTTCTACACGAAGTGTCTTTAAACTGATTAGCACTATGTTTAGGGTTATGCACGAAGCTAATTCTAAATAATTGAGGAGTTTTGAATGATTAGATGAACCACGAAGGGCTGTAGTTATAATTGGAACTAAATTGCATGAAATCGGTAATTCAAGGTTGCTGCCGTATTGTTGTTTGATCGATTTGTTGTATGTCATGTGAGTTTTTGTGTGATGTGTATTGTGTGAAAGATGTTGATCATATGTAAATATATAATTTAGGTTTTATTTTCGTAATTTTCAGTAGGTTTTAGAATCAAATTTCAAACCTCCAATATGATTTTGTAATGCTTTATGTGATTGAACGCCCTTGATTTCCCCGGACTGAACGATCCCTACTTGTCATATACTAACGATGACACAAGAAGGGTAATATGTGTATGAAGTTGTTTTGCAGGTACAATGTGCTTGGATAATAGCTCCATCAATTAGCCTTCAAAATACGCCTATAATAACCACCACATTCTCAACAAAGTTTTATTTTTGGCTCTTTTTCTCATTCATAATCATTCCTGAATCAGACCTTTGAATAATAATCACCATATTGTTCTTCTTTCCAACCGAACGAACCCACTAAGTTAGTGCATCTCTACTTTTGAAAACTTGCAAAAAAAAAAAAATGAACAAAAACCAAAAGTGTGAAGAGTTGAACAAAATAATCCAACAAAAGTAATTTAAACGTATAAATCAACATAAGAGAAGCTAATCAATAATACATTTCAAGAGTTTCAACTTTATGAATAAAATATCCTTCTCTAACTAATGAATACTTGTGATCAGTGATAGGAGCATAATGTGCGACGATATTATATGCTTATGCCCTCGTTTATGCTTTGTTTAACCCTTATTTGTCTAAGATAGAGTCATAATATAGTTAGTGTCAGTTTTGGTAGAGTTTTGGTGAAATGTGCTTAATTGTCCGAAAAATGACTAAGTATGAGAAATCTGGAAAATAGTGCAAAATATGTCTTTTTCGCGATTTTGTGACGAGTACAAATATGATCTATCCTTGTCCGAATTCTATGAAATTTGGTGTGCTTAATATTCATATGCTGAGGAATGTGTGTTAAAATTTCAGATCAATTGGAGTTCGGGAAGTCACCCAAAAGTTGGCTGCAAAACGGCAGTCCGTGCATTCCAATCCAGGGACTTCCAGGATTTTCCTGGGACTTTGTCCCAACTTCGAAAAATCATTCCTGACAACTCACAAGGAATTTGATCGAGCCCTTTTATGGGGAGATGGCTATATGTGTCTAGTTTATCTGAGACTTGGAATCGCATCAATTGGAGCTCCGAGAAGGGAGATATGTCGGATTTACTGGAGAAAGGTCATTCCAGCCGAGTTGCTGCCGGTCTTGTGTTCTTGCGGGTTTGGGGCATTTTTCCATGGATCAAGCTCACCAAATGGAGTTGTCAAACTTACACAAGAAGTCCATGAAGATATGCAGCCTAATCCTAGGAAGAAAATCAGCAAAAGAAGTTTCCTAGAAGAACCAAGAAAGGAAGGAACCAAAACCTTGTTGCACAAGGATTACCTTTGCTGATTCGGACTAGGTTTGCTACCTAGGGTTTCTTCCGAATTTGCCTCTATATATAGCCATGTTTTCCTACAGAAAAACCTGTCACATTCCAAAGCAAAAATCTAGCCAAAGCTCTACCGAAATTTCCCAAGAATCCTACATAGAACCCTAACCGAAAATCACCCCCATCTCACCTTCAATTTCTGCCGACACCTAACCATTGCCGAGCAGCAGCTCCATCCGACACCATCAACCACCGGATCCATACAAGACGAAGTCTCCAAGGTTTCTAATGTGTGATCCACTCCCTACTCTTGGCTTTGTAAATTTTTGTGTAGTTATGTTAAACTTTGTCTATGAAGTTAGCATGAATTCTTGGTTTCAATTTTTATGTCTATGTATGAATTGGATTGAAATTTAGTTTTATGATTTGTATGTTCAATGCGTTTTCTTTATCTTTATGTGGTGTTTGGATGTAAGAATACGGATTGCATGCTAAAGAGTAAGGAAAATATATGATGAACTAGTAATTAGGATTTTCGGCAAAAATATGTGTTAAATTGATTTTAGGGTTTTCTTGACTTGTTCTTTAAATTCGTGTGCTTAAAGATTGGTAGCCTATGTAATTGCAATACTTAGAGTATTAATCTCATTAGCCGAAAATTAATATGGATTAAGTAATCAACGAGTTACTTAGTTTGTGTTGTTTTTCACGAGGGTTAGAGTAATTTAAATGAACATGCTTGTTGAAGAGATGATTGACAACCTTACTCTATTGACTTGTTTTCAACTAAAGAAAAAGACTTTGTGCTTAATTACTTGTCATGTTTGTTTACGTCGATTAGAATATTCAAAGATGACTAGTATAATTTTAAGGTTAGGCGATTAGTCACTTAAAATACATGAGGAGTCTTAATCAATTAGTAGTGCCGATTAGGAGCTAATTGGGTTGGAGTTAAGTTGAGTCTAGAACGCTTTAATACTTTGCCGTGAGTCCTATTTGCTTATTTGTTATGTGTTTTGATTGTTTTCGTGTTAGTGCTTTGTGGAAGAATGTCGACCAACCTTGTAAATAGTAGATTTAGGATTTATTTTCAGCAATTTATTTTCATGTCTAGGAATTTAGAGGCAGCTTTGCTGCCAAGCCTTTTATCCCCCATAATTTCGTGTGTGAATATGTATATATGTATATAAGTGTGACAATTATGTGCATATATGTTTGTGAATATTTGTGTTAACATTCTCATGTTTCAGGTACCCTTAATCCCCGGCTAGAACGATCCCTACTTATTCTATACTACTAACGATTGTAGGGTTATTATTGCATGCGAGCTTCGGCTCACACCAATCAGTATGATAATGGGAACAATATATGCATTCATTAACGAGATGATTGATGCAGGTGTTCGCAAATAACTAAATCCTTTATTGTTTTGGAAGCCATAATAACTGATATTTACATCTTTATTTTTTTGACCGTCTTGTTATGAAATCAGATCGTGTCAACTTGATTGATTTTGTAACTGAATTATAATGAGGACACTAATATCTTATTCCTCTGTTGTCATTCACAGAATGCTTGCATAGTAATTTCGTAGTTGTTTATGGGAAGAAGGATAGTTAAAGCACCATTTTATCAACTGAAGATGTTTATTACTAGGTTCTTCCAGTATAAGAAGATCTCTATAAAGCTTGATCTAATTAGTAAGATGTAATTTAGCCCCTAAGAGTAAATTGGAATTTGGGCAACTATCAAGGCGTTCTAGAGGAAGAACATGTGATCGGAAAAGAAAGGGAAAGCAAAAGCTTTCTGTTTGAGCATTTGCTTTGCCTAGTATATGACCAACAAGTGTGTTTCTTTCCTTGTGATCTTGTACGTCCATTTATACTCAAACCAAGTAAAACAAACAAAAGTGGTCCATAATGCTCTCTCCTCCTCAAACTAACATGATCGCCTATCTTCGTTTACTTATTATCTCTTGTTCCACTTGCTCATTCTACAATTCATTGAGTCTAATTTTGTATTCTATAGATGATGTTGGGTATAATTGCGATCTTGAGTTGATTATCATCTCAATAGAGTAACCCTGCTATTATTTCATAATTTGAAGCTTTTAATGTTATGTACAAATTTCGGTACTTTTTGTTTATCACAGCTAGGATTTCTCTAAGGGTACAGTTCACTATATTAACATCTTTCTACCCTATGAGACATAATGAAAACTGAATCTTTATCATATCGTATCAAATTGCAAGCTTTTGCTCCAAACCCACTCTGTATCATGCAATCTAACCCTGGGTAGTAGAAATTCCCACCACGAAGAAACTAAAATAGCAAAGGATAGGAAATAGTATTCCAATACAGTCGTTGCAAACATAATTGACGAACAGAAAAAAAAAAAAAAAAAACCTAAACATATAATAATAAGTTTGAGTTAAGAATTATTCGGTCTGGCGTGAATTGATTTGTATAATCATCCACGATTTGACTCTCCATTCGTGCATCTTCACTTTCTTCCATGGAATTTTATTTTAGACTTTACAACGCTATTTTAGGGTTTACCGTTAAAAGAAGATGACGACAACTTGATGCTTTTATGAATTTCGTAAGAGTGACTTTAATGGAAAATAAAATTAATTCGAAGAGTTCTCCACAGTATAATATCAGATTCAACCATGAGAGATTGAAAGAAGAATCTATTTAGAGAGTGAAAAGAAGAAAAGAAAAGAAAAGAAAAGAAGAGAATGGATGGTCGTACGTGAGGGAGGTAGAAAAAGCAAAAAAATAGTTTTTTATTTATTTATCTATTTGTCCTTATATGTCATCTCGTATGAGTTGATAAAGTCAAAATAAAATAACACTACAAGAAAAAAAAATCTTAGGTGCCGAAAATTAAAATATTTCATCACCTAAGAACTACGAGGCGACGAAAATAATTTCGTCCTCTAACAAGCACGTTTCGTAGCCTAAGTACCGTCTTACGCGACGAAAACCGTTTCGTCGTTTAAGAAAAGAACACTGACGACGAAAAAAATTGTCATCGTCTTAGTAACTTCTTAGGGGACGAAAAATATTTTCGTCTCTTAACTATTTGACTTAGGCGACGACAAATTTATTTTCGTCTCCTAATCCTAAGTGAGACACTTGCCTAAAAAAATAGACAGACGACGGCCCATTTTTTCGTCGTCATGTTTCTTTTCTAAAATGATGAAACTTAATTTTCGTCGCCTTAGTGTTGAACTTAGGAGACGAAAGTGAAGGTTTCGTCGGTTTAGTTTTTATCTTAGGAGACAAAATTGTAGGTTTTGTCGCCTAAGTGAATTATGACTATATATACTGAACTGGTTTTGCAGATCGGGAAGAAGAGGAAAAATTTTCCTTCCCCAAAATGTTTCCACCGTTTCTCATTTTTGGCTGTGAAAAGCTTCAAATCGGGTCTTCCGAAGCCTTTTCAACTATTACCCATCGATTTTTAACTTGGTATGATCTCTTTATTCATATTTTTCAACAAAAATTTACATTTTTTCCATTGAAATATTTCATTTTTGAGGTAGATATATATATATATATATATATATATTTAAATTGTTGGTTTTTGTGAAATTGTTGAATTATATATATTAATTATTTGTTTTGAAAATGCCTTAATTAATTTAATTAATAATTATAATTATTTTACGAAAATCATTGTTATATGATTTATAATTAGCGGTGAATGAAAGAATGATTAATTCTTTTATTCACTGATTTCACGTTCGAGAATTAGCATGTGATTCTTGAATTGTCCTATTTTTGGACAGTTTGGGGGCAGAGGACTTTGTTTCACAGTTTGTATAGGTCTTGTGTATTCGTTTGCGGTCGTGGGTATATATTTCAACAGGGTCTCCCAACACTGTTCTTCGAGTGCATTCTAGGTGTGTAGATATGTGTGCACTTGACGAACTGTGGGGAGATGCTGCCGAAATTTTTCCACGACTGAAAACGAATACACATGACCTACAAACTGTGAAACAGACTTTTGTGCTCCTGAATGAGATTAGGACCCTAACTGGAGGCAAAAGGTCAAGAAGAAACATGCATATAAATTGTTTGTTGCTTAATTTGTGATTATTTTTTGTTTCTCTTATATATGATAGGTGATGGATAAAGACAAAAGTTGGATACAGTACCCAAGGGGAAGCATTGAATATCAAGAGTACAACGTTTTATGAATTTTGTACGTGCACATGGTGGAGGAAATAAAAAACACAGGCGTCTGAATACGAAGTGCAAGACAATAGTAAGAATCTACGATCACCTGAGTAACAGAGGTATTATGCAGAATTATAGAACATGGAGAAAACACGATGAAGGTGTGGATTATGAACCTACGGTTGCCGAAATTCAAGCGGGATACCATGACCGGACATCTAGTGGTGCTTTCGAGCCTTATGAAGACCCGGTTATGAACATTCTACATGACATTTTTCCTACATTTGCTCCAATACACCAGGAAGAGGAATTTAAAGAGGCAGTTTATGATGACACAATTTCTCTTGTTGACAGTGGTGATTATGATAAGTATACCAGATTCCTTGTTCAAGTGCAGATATCATTATTCAATGATAGTCCTAATACTGTTTTAGGGACCATCATCTCTGTTTCTGCCTAAACCCGGGGGCCTGGTAGATACAGATGAATCCAACTTGATCTCCTGCAAACCTGCTCACTAAGGGGAATACCGGGCGGGCCGGCCTTCTCCTCTTCGATGCCTAAGTTAGTATAGTTGGAGTATATATAACTTGAGCACGTATGTAAGCGGTGAGAGAGATAAGTTACCTATTAAAGAGGGTAGTTGGGGCCCTTATATAGGTGGTTGGGGGTGAGGACTGGCCTCACCCTTCGATGTGGGACTGGTTCCCTTCTGTTTGTACATTCTGGTGCCCTCTTTGGAGGGCTGGCGTCCCCGGTCCCAGGGTCCTTGGCAGCCGGATAGACGGCTGGACCCCGAGGCCGGGTGCTGGTGGCTCGGTCCTGGGCCTCGGGCCGGGCCCTGGTGCACTTGCCGCGGGTCTGTGGGCCTGCTGTAGCCTCTCTGCGGCTACTGTCAACAATCTCATAGATGCAGTTGAAAGTCAATAATAGGTAGACAAATTCCTCTTTTGATAGTCTGCTAAAGCATTATAAGGAAACTCTTCTTGTTCCTAACTATCAACCTGATAGTTATTATAAGGTACAAAAGATATTGGGCGATTTCGGTCTCAACTATAACACAATTCACGCATGCAAGAATAACTGTGTTTTGTTTTACAAAGAGAAAGCCGAGCTTGATGAATGTCACATATGCCACGCGTCGAGGTGCGAGTAAGGCACAGTTAAGGAAAACAGTGTTCCTGTGAAGGTGCTTCGTTATTTTCCTTTAATTCCTAAATTGAAGCGTCTTTACATGTCATTATACATAGTAAAAGAAATGATATGGCATGGAGAGAGAAGGACAGATAATGATACTCTCAGACACCCTGCAGATGACGAGGCATGGAAGTCCTTTGGCAAATCATTCCCAGATTTTACAAAAGATATTTGAAATGTAAGACTCGGGCTTACATTAGATGGATTTAATCCCCACGGAAATATGAGTTTGAGTCATAGTACATGGCATGTTATTCTTGTGCCGTACAACATGCCTTCTTCAATGTGTATGAAGAAGGAATTTAGTATGATGTATTTGTTAATTCCCAGTCTAAGGTCTCCAGAAAAGTGTCTGGATGTGTATTTACAACATTTGATCGACGAGCTGTTAGGTTTATGGGAAAATGGAGCTCTTACTTTTGACAGGCACAGTAGAAGATCATTTGTGATGAGAGCAATGCTGATGTTTACCATAAGTGATTTTCCTGGTTATGGGATGTACGTTGTCGTCTCAGGCCACTATATGATACAAAACTTGTCCTGTTTGCTTGAACGAAGTCCATTCTGTTTGGTGCGCTGGGAATGTGTGTTACTTGGGTCACTGTAGATGGCTTCCACCTAACCACCCATGAGTATTTGAAGATCTAGCATTTAACAAAACAGTAGAGTTTCGTTTTTAACCCCGTCCCTGGAATGGTGATGAAATTTTGGAGAAGCTGAACACTTTTGATTTCGGCGTGTGGAGCGGTGATACAACAATACCAGTTCCTCAATGCCTTGACGAGTACAAGTGTTTTACACACAAGAGTAGATTATATGATTTGCCTTACTGGTCGAAATTGTTGCAGAGGCACACCCTGGGTGTCATGCACATAGAAAAGAATGTAAATGACAGCCTGGTGGTAACAATTCTTGATATTAAAGCAAAAAGTAAGGACACTGTGAAAGCACGTGAGGATCTGAAGAAAAGGAAAATACGACAACACTTGTGGCCAGTGAAAACGGCGTCAGAGATGATGATACATGTTGCACCTTACACCATTAAACCTGCTTTTAAGAAGGAGATTTTCATATGGTTTAAAGGAGTAAAGTATCCTCATGGGTATGCAGGAAATATATCTCGGTACATTAACTTGGGGGAGAATGGGTTTAACAGATTGAAAACACATGACTGTGTTATTTTGCTGCAACAATTTCGACAAAAGCCTTAAAGCCAACATTTGTTCACTCCCCCCCCCCCCCCCCCCCCCCCCCCCCGCTTTCTTTGACACTATGATTCATCTGATAATCTATCATCTAGATCAAGCTCTGCTTACTAGTTTAGTTCATTGCACCTGGATGGATCTCCAAGAAAGGTACTAATAATTATTCATATTTCCCCATTCATTGTTATATTGTCTTATATACTTCACTAATAATTGTGTAATTTCATACAACTTTTTCAATACAAATAGTTATGTAAAAGCAAGAGTAACCCTGAATGATCGATAGCGGAGTCGTACATTGCACTCGAATGTGTAACATACTGCAACTTATATCTCTATCATAGTGACGAAGTAGAATTTTCTACAGCGGCCTTTACACTACTAGACTTCAATCTTTCAGTCGTTTCTAGTGATGTATGTCCATATGGTAATTTACAAAGTTCACAAAGATTGACAGATGCTCAGCTAATTGAATCTCATTAGTGCGTACTACAACACTGCGACGAAGCATAATATTTCATGCGTGAGCATTTGAAACTCATTGAAGGAAATCGTAGAGACCTAAGGCCGAAAGATACGCACAAAAGAACTTTTCCTGATTACTTTCGCAAATGGGTACGCCACAACATTTATTGTGTTAGAATATCTCCATTTCAATATTAGTATTTTGGTCAGTTCAATTTAAATAAGGACAAATACTAGTCACTCCTTATACTTTCAAAGTTTCGACAGTTTAGTCCTCGTGCTTTCAATTTCAACTGGTCACTCCTCGTAGTCTCAATTTTCGACCAATTGGTCCAATCTGTCCAAAATGGTTGTTAACTATTTTCTAATTTCCTCAAATGCCCTTAGGTGTTGTTTTATTATTTTTCTTCTTGATTTGTTTTCATTTTTCTTCAAAACTAAAACTAAAGAATACACAGCCCACCGTGAAAGGCTATGTAGCCAAATTAAGTTTGAGCCTTATTGGCAAAAAAATAATAATTAATTAAACATAGTGTAGTTGTGTTGTTTGTAAGCTTAACTATATGAAATGATAGTTATTTATATAGTTTTATTCATGGGAGTTGTTAATGCTAAAGATGATGATGAGATTTTTTTTTAATCTCATTTTGGTTTAAATTGATATGATGGAGATTTGATAGAATTTTATTTTATAGTGATTATGGTGATGTTATTTGATTTTGTTAGCCAATATGTAGCAAATCAATTTGCATTTTTTTTTTCCTGATTGCAATCAGTTTGCAATTATAAAATTCGTAGATTGAAGATCGACAATCATAAACCAAGATATTCTGGATCTTCTATTGGTTTTGGAAGAAGAGAAAGTAATAAGATAAGAAAAATAACCTAAGGGCATTTGAGGAACTTGAAAAATGGTAAACAATTGTTTTGGATGAATTGGACTAATTAGTAGAAAATTGAGACTATAAAGAGTGATCAGTTGAAATTGAAAGCATAAGGACTAAACTGTCGACACAGTACAAGTATAAGGAGTGACCAGTAATTTATCCTTTAAATAATTTATCACAACGTGGCATGTGGTAAATCTAAAAAAACAGAAGAGTGATTGGTACTCGCCAGAATTGCACCATTTGGCTAGAACGCTAATTTCCCACAGTGTGTGAGCGATGTGTTTTGTCAACGGCGTCAAGTTTGGGACATTTCAAAGAGATGTAAACCGCAGACCACAAAATTGCGGGGTCATGGTAGATGGTGACGACTTAACCTACTATGGAGTGCTACTCGCCTTTGTCAAACTAGTATATGGAAATACAAGCGTTGTCTTGTTCAAGTGTAGATGGTTTAATACTGATCGAAGTGTTCCTAAGAGTACAAAGATGGATTACAGCATGTTATCAGTGTAATAGTTAAATAGGGTTTCAGTTTTGGTTTTAATTGTTGCCGAAATCGTTTGTAACATGTGATGTATATGTGTAACACTAAGATAAATTGCTAGGAAGTTAAAGATTTATTTATGTTTAGTTTATTGTAGGTTTTAAAGTGAACGGAATAGGGGGAAGTCTCTTTTGTTAATATTGGCTTTAACCTTCCATTTGTACTTTGTTAACGTCATTTGGGGTTGAGGGCAGCCTTTATTAATACTTGGAGAACTGTCTAACACATAATTGTTCTCAACTGAGTAAGGAACATAAAGATTCGCCTATTAGTTCGTTTGTCTCTAATGTTAGTGTTAAGTTTTGTTTAACTAGATCTCAAGGCCCACAGACTGATGTTCCTTCTCGGTGAAGGAGTCGATAGGGGGTTCGCCTTCCGTGGTTACCAACAACGAGTCCTGCCTTGTTCTATCTTAGAAGTTTCGTTCTAGCCTTCTGAAAATACGGAATAATTCATGTCTAGACAGCAATACTTGGGCCGCACGTCTACCTTGCTTTAGAACTTAGAAAATAACTTTACATAAATAGATTTATATAGCTTCACAAATAAAAGATGTCTTTAAATTTTGAGGTATATCGGATAAAGCAAGACCTTACCATGGGCTGCACAAGTCCATTGCACAGTTTGCTCTCATCGTCCACATACCTTAAATTTTAAAGTTGTGTGAATAAAAACAATTAGACTCAAAAGGTTCGACATATTTGATGTGTTATATGTTTTCAGATACTTTGAAAACTTTAAACCGAATTCCTTGCAAAAATACATGTAAATTTTCGTGAAACCTTGTGAAAATTTCGTGTGAAAATTTTATGTGATATACTTGAAATAATTTTGTATACGAGTAAAGGTTGTTAAAAAAAAAAAAAAAAACTAAATTGTTGTAACTCTAACCATACTTGCTAACTCTAAATCTAACTTTCTAACTTTTATACTTTTATTGTATATATGTCTCCTGTAACATGTTGTAACTACCCTCAATTTTCGTTGAGCCTCTGTCTTTGTTTATCTAACATACTTGTAGAGTTTGATTGTCAGTTATAGATCATAAGGAAGAGGTGAAGAATTACATTGTGTTACAAGAAGAGACTCCATACTTTAAACTTATGTTCATGATTTGCAATTAAATTCTACTTCATAAATTGTTAAATATTGGTAAACTAACTTTTACTGACTTTTGCTAATTTGGTAACTCTATACTAATTCATTATTTGAATTTTAATAAGATCTTATGCTGAAGGAACTCAGTTTATCAAGGACCTTGTGTCCTCTAATGTGCCTGCTGGGTTCCCACTTCTACTCTCACTATTATTCTCTCTGATGACGCTATATGGATTAAGAGTGAAGTGACTGGCAAAAATTTTAGATGGAAATCGATTAAAGCCTCATATGAGCAATAGGAGGAGCGACTTTTGGAGGATGTACACCTCCAAGAGGCGTCAGTTATGAGTGAAAGAGTCTAGACTAAAGGACTATAAACAATTAAGCGCTGCATGGGAGGCAACCCATTTCAACCGTAGCTGTGGAGGAGCCATCAACGAGAGTTTGAATTTTCTAAATCCCTACACTCTTATAGTTGAATTGTATAAATGTGAAATTTGTGGAATTTATCATATGCTTAGAAATTACAGCATTATTTTTGATTTACATTAAGAACAATGTAATTTTCTAAGTGTGAGGTAGGGAATACATGTTTCACATATTTGTATTTGTTTTGAGTATTTTGTTTAAGTCATAAAAAGAAAAAAAAAAATCAGAAAAATTTAAAAAAAATTTCGTTTGTTTTGAGTGTTAGGTTGCCCCTAAAGTCTGATAATTATATCTTTGAATGCATATGTAGTAACCCGATTTTCTTGTTTAATTACTTGTAAATTTCTTGTAATTAATGGAAAGATGTTTATGAGAATTGGTTTTTTGAACGCTTTTATTTAGTTGTTGCGTGATATCAGAAGTGATTCCGAAAGATAAAATCTGAAAAACGTTTAAGTTCGAAGTGTTAAAAGTTGACTTTGTGATTCGTCGTGAATTTCGGAAAGTTTCCTTCACAAAAGTTGTAGAGCGCAACGATACGAGTTCGTAGACACGCGACACGTGTGAAATAGACATCGTATGAAGAAGTTATGACATGTGGAAGTTATTTCCTTTTTCGGAAAATAACTATAAAACGTGGAATTTCAGGAAAAAGTTAGAATTTCCATTTTAGTCAGAATATTTTTACTGTAGCAAAGTTACTATTCACCTTCTCTCCCGATCGGGTATTGTTCCTCCGCCCAATCTCCGCCGTCCGACCGCCACAGTGCAATTACCACCCACTGATCGACGCGGCTTCCTTTCCTCTTCAAAACCCTCCAAAGATCGGCTGGAATCGCCGCATGTGCATGATGTGGCGAGGCTCGAAAGCCACTGCCACCGTTCCTAGAGGAGCTACAACCGCACTAGGCGTCGCCGGAGCTCGAGCCACCCATCAATCGACTCCTCTCCTCCTTGCGCACCTCTCTGTGTAGGTGGATCACGCTGAACCGAGCCGAATCGTGAGGATCGAATTCGAGGCGATCCGATCTCCCTCGACCCGTTTCCTCCTTGGCCGACGCAGAACGGATATATACCAATTCTGGTAAATTAAAGTGAGTAAACCTCACAGTGTTCGTACTTAATACGAGTTAATTATAGTATATGGATCGTTTTATGTAAAATTATTTTATGGAAATGATATTTGTTTTAAATTGAATGAACTTGATCGACTACGCTTCATTGGTAAAAAAAAATGATTTGAATATAAAAATGATTTTTGAAGTATTTTACGATCAATGATTATAGTTTATATTAGTGGACTATTCCTGAGTGAATGTCTACGTATATATATATATATTTACGTAAAAAATATATTGTGAGTGTGCAATTGGGTGAACTTATCTTGCTATGAAATCATCATAATTGAGTATATGTGTGTGGTGTGATATGTGAATGAGTTGGTATGGAAACCAATTGCCAATGAGAGATCCATCTGTGTTTGATGGGGATTTCTCATGTGTGGCGATTAAGGTCCACTCTGTGTTTGATGGGGGATCGTTGTGGCAAATATATCGGGAACCAAGCCTTTGGTCGGGTGATTGGTTATTGATACGGCTAAAGTTAGCCTCACAATTAACCCTGCAAAAATGTCATCGTTAGTATAGGTAAGCAAGGATCGTTCAGTCCAGGGATTGTAGGGTACCCTAAACTAATAAGATAATAAAATGGGGGGTTTTGAAAGTTTTTATCTAATATTCCTACTGCCTTAATTTAAATCTAAATTATATATATATATATAAATGATCAACTTCTCCACACAAAACAAAACACAAATTCTCTCAAGAACACATACAAACTCATGCACAAGAACAAGGCAGGAAATCTGATTCATCCTAGGTTTATTCAATTCCAATTCTAATTAGAGCCCTTCGCGGTTTATCTAATCGTTAAGACTTCAAAAGTATTTAGAATTAACTTCGCGTATAATCTTAAACATGGTGCTAATCGGTTTAAAGACACTTCGCGTAGAAATTAAACACAAAGAGCACATAAGCACAATAAGCTGAATTGGAGACATGCAACAAGTATGGCGTCACCTCATCTTATTAACATGTAAATTTTCAGAATTATTACAGCCCTAATTAAATAACCTAGATCACAACAACTTCGCGTATGATGCAATTTAGATTATTTTGGTGTATGAAATCGGCACCTAAGGTACTGCCATGGCCAAGGAAGCCCTCAAGCACACGATTTGTGATGCTCGAACTCATGAAAATTAATTAAATAAATCAAAGATTCACACGAAAATATTTTGTCCTATTCAAAGTACACGAATCACTACATGTTTAAGTTTGTACAACCATTACATAGAAATCCAATGAAACCGAAATCCATGCTTGATAAACAAAACCAAAATAGAAACAATATTCATTACAAAAATTGTAAATTTACATAAATAATACAAAGCCATGAGAGGATGAATCACACTTTGAAGAAAACCTTTGAAGACTTTCGGCAAAAGGTGGTGAAAATGGATGGAGGCTTAAGTATGGTGCAATATTTTGGAGGTGGTGATGGTATTTTTGGCTTGTATGTTTCTGTATGAACTTGGAGGAATTTTGACAGAATTTTGGTATGGTTTATGTTAAGGAAGTGATGTCAAATTATGTTGTGGATGCTTTCTATTTATAATGGAGCAAATGTTGGCTTTTGTCGACCATGCCCTTCACCATTTGGACGGATGAGATTGCACAGCTTCAAATTCCTCATAATGGTGTTACTTATGGCCTTCATTTCACATAATGGGTTACTCATTTAAATTTCAAATCTGAAATGTAATACTTATGAGGCTCCTTCAATTTCTTTATGTCTCTCTTTTATTTCAGCCTTCATTGCTTAGTCAAAATTCATAATGCACATTAAGTCTTCATATTTCCCTACAAACAAGGAGAAAATCAGAATTATTTTAGAGAATATAAAGAGAATTAAAATTTTAATTTCAGATTAATGTTCTCTCTCTTAAAGCTCAAGCTCATGGGTCTAGACCCAAATCCATCTCAACATACCTTAATTAATTAGGATTCTTCATGAATTTTGTATTTTTCTGCCTATTTCACACCAAACACTCTACAAGACTCTCTAAATGATTCAATGACTCAACAACACAAAACCAAAGGAAAAACATGGCTAAAATGGGGCATATACTCATTAATATCGTCGCACCTTATACTCCTATCAGTTACAATCAGTTAGACCTCTAGTCTGTCTGCCTTTGTGTGAGTTGGATGGGAATGACAGAGGTCATTTTCCATGAGTTTGATTCTATTGATTGAAATGTGATATCCAAAATTCTGAACTTGTTTGTTTTACTCATCAAGTTTTGAAAGCATACCGGGTTCGTTGTTTACAACCCGGTGCACCAATTGATGGTGTCGGGGTTAGACCTACAGGTGAGGACCAGCAGCTAGGAGGTAGTGTCTTAGTTGCATTGCTTGCATGTGTGCCTTGGTCTAGTTGTGTTTATTTTGGGTTAGAGAGTGATAGCATGAGACTCTATTTGCATCTATGTATTTACTGATGTAATTTTGAGTGTTGTGAGCCACACATTTGAACTCTGTTGTTATATTTAGTTATTTGTATGATAACTTTTAAGTATTTGAGTTTATTTTTGAATTTTCACATTATCGAATTTGGATTTTAATTATCCGAATTTCGCGGTGTGACAGCATGATGAATGCCTAAGCACACACACAATAATAAACCCTACAATCATTAGTAGTATAGAATAAGTAGGGATCGTTCTCAACCGGGGATTAAGGATACCTGAAACATGAGAATGTTAGACAAATATATACATATATACATGAAAAACGTCACTTTAATGGGGTATAAAGGATCGGCAGCATAGTGTCACGACCCGCAAGGCAAGGGGCCATGCTGGGGTCGTGCCCCGCGAGGCCAGGGGCCTTGGACCGCGACATGCCGAGCCAAGGAGGGTGTCCGAAGACATGCAAGGGCACGAGGACACGGGCCGGCCATATCGCGAAGGCGCGACGAGGGCGTCGCAGCCATAGCCGCGGGAGTATGTCACAACCCGCGAGGCTCCTTGAGCAGCATAAGGGAGATGCTAGGCTCAAGGAAGATTCCGGAGAGGGACAGAGGGTCCTTGGGCAGTCTGGAGTGTCGCAGAGGTCTCCGGGAGACTCTAGAAGCTTCCAGACGTGTCTAGGTATCTCCGGAGCACTGTGCAGAACAGTGCAAGGCAGTGCCGGGCACTGCATGGCGACACAGGGTGTCACACCGCTGTGCAGGGCGCAGTAAGGCGCAGGGCTGTGGAGCGCACAACAGCCTAGCGCAAGGCAGCACAGCCGGGCTGTGCAAGGCGACTCCGCAAGGCAGGGCGGCGCAGCGCGGAAGCGCAATGCTGCGCGGGGAAGCGCAACGCGTCGCAGGGCGACGCAGCGTGCTGCAGGGCAGCACAGCATGCCGCAAGGCGGCGTGGCACAAGGCTGTGTAGGGAGGCATAGCGCAGCGCTGAGAAGGGCAGAACAACCGGACGGCGCAGCTTGTCGCAGGGCGACACGGCGTGGCGGAGCAGCTTGGTGCAGGGCCACGCGAGGCAACACAGAGTGGCGCAGGACGATGCCACACTCTTCGGAAGAATCCAGACATCTCTAGGCGGCACCGGAAGGCTGTATGCCATCGGGAAGATTCCGGACGGCTGCGGAGCATCGGGGAGATCTCCGGAGAGATCTAGGCAACTCTGGAGCACAGCGCAGCACTGTGCAGGGCAGTGCAGGGCGTTACAGGGCAACGCAGGGCTGTGCAAGGCATCGTGGCACTGTGCAGGGCAGTGCAGGGCTGCGAGGGGCAATGCAAGGTTCTACCAGAACCTCGACCATTCTAGAATACTCTAGGATACGTGTACATATAGTGTTAGGACACACTAGAGATGTATAGAAAGTTCTATAGTATGATACGTCTAGAAAATTCTTGGGCAGGTTGGCTGCCTATATATAGGCTGTCGGGGCAACATTCGCCTGGCACGGAGGAAACACTGATTTTAGGAATTTTGCAGTTTTGTAAAGTTTCTCTAAAAATCAATACGAGTTGATATTCTTCAACAACTTTTTTGTTCTAGCCAGGAGGTTGTTCGACCATCGGAAAGGTTGACTTAGCATAGGGCTAAGGCCGCACGAGCGGTCGAGTCGCAAGAATTAAGCTCGTGACAATAGGCTGCCCTAAACCTAAAGACATGAATTTAAAGTCTTAATTTAATATATACAAGTGAGCATCATCTTTCACACCAAGCAATTCACACAAAAGACTCTTTAACATGTAAGACTCGCATGCAAGAACGTAAGGATCAAGTATAGACACACTTTAGACTTTAATCAGTTTCGATCACAACTAGAACGTATCCGATTTTACCTAGATGTGCAGCTTCTTAAGCATCCTAAGACACACTTTCGTTTATCCTAGAAATTATGCTAATCGTTTTAAGACTTAACATTGAACTTAAGAAGCGAATCGAAAACAAATAAACAAGTAAGGTAGTCAATCTTCTTATTTAATATGCAAGTTCTAAGGTTATTAACTCTGATTGAGCAACACAAATCAAAGCTTATAGTTTCCTC